>CM074970.1:3467053-3495999 GCA_037577455.1 Pangasius macronema
CACAGAAACAACTGAAACAAAGATCTAAAAGCAGTTTAGCAGCAAACTTTGTGAAAACTAATATTTGTGTCATTCTCCAAACTTTTGGCCACGACTGTACAATAATGGGAAATGGTAATGGTAAAGCCTCCTAGAAATAATGCTTTCATTACAGCCAAGCCTCTGACCATGATTATGTCTAATTGACTATATATATATACATACATATATACACACATACACATTATATGGTGAATAACATTCACACCCTTCTGTGGGCCTTTCCCATACTATTGCCACAAATTTGGAATCACACAATTGTATAAGATGTATTTGTATGACATAGCATTACAATAGACCTAGCCCAAACCTGTTCCAACATGGCAATCCCTCTGTGAACAAAGTGAGGTCAATAAAGGCAAGGTTTGCCAAGGTTGGAGTGGAAGACTGCACAAAGCCCTGACTTCAACCACACTGAACACCTTTGGCACCTTTGGGATGAACTGGAATGCCAACTACACCCCAGTCCTCCTCGCCTGCCATCAGTGCCTGACCTCACTAATGTTCTTGTGGCTGAGTGGGCAAATCCCCACAGCCACAATCCAAAATCAAGTGGAAAGCCTTCCCAGAAGAGTGGAAGTTATAATAACAGCAAAGTGGGGAACTAATTCTGGAATGGGATGTTTAAAAAGCACATATGAGTGTGATGGTCAGGTGTCCAAAAACGTTTGCCTAAAGAGTGCACAATTGTTTTTTTTCCCACATATACCAGTTTGTTATGAATTTAGTGTTAGAGTGCAGGATCAGCCATGATACAACACCCCTGGAGCAGGGCTAAGGGCCTTGCTCAATGGCCCAACAGTGAAACCAGTATGATTAAAAAAAATATATATATATATGAAAGCTGGCTTATAAGTCAGTTCCATTTGCCATGTCATCTTTTAATTCTGTGCAACATGTTAGAGCCTTGCACTAATTCGGCCAGCAAAAAAACTGTGTCAATCCTGTGCATGTATTTCTTGTTACTACCATGTTTCAAAGAGAGTTAAGTGACCAAAAATATCTGAACGCATTCCTCCTCCAGCCCTAAATGAAGATTCTAGTGAGGATGCAGTTACTGCACATCAGCATCTCATCATGCGTCTGTAAAGCAAAGGTTTCCTAGGCCTTTACAATCAGCTCTGCCTTGAAGCAGTGCTGTATCTTATCGCCTTTCTTCTCATTTTCAGTATGAAATGTATTCATAAAAACGACTGTCAGCATGGAAGGACGGGGCTTGTGCTGGAACTTCACCAGCTGCCTGAAGGACTTTCACTTTACTAACATTGCTGTGCTATGCAGCACTCACATCGACACCAGGACATGCAACCAAAAAATAATATCATGACAATGACAGAAAGCCAGATCAGCCTCAAGATCAGCACCAGAAACACCAAACACATGAGAATGAACAACAGGTCAGATGCAGCCAACACCCTAGATCGAGAAGAGATAAAGAATGTAGGTCATTTCACTTACCTCGGATCCAAGATGACCGAGAGTGGGGATGCTATAATACTAGTCCAGAAGTGTATCTTGAAAGCCAATCAAGCTTTTGAAGCACTTAGAAGCATTTGGAGGGCCAAGCATCAACACCAATGTCAAAATAAGGCTGTTCAAGAGCAATGTCTTCAGCACTCTCCTGTACAGCACCAAAGTGCAGATGACGACCAAGAACATCAGCCACAAGTTGGAATCTTTCCAGAACCAATGGCTCAGGAGAGACCTACCCATTTTCTGGCCAAACACCATCTCAAAAAAAGAGCTGCACAGGAGGACAGGCACCAGGTCCATCACCTGTGAAATCCAGATGCAACAACGGGAGTGAATTGGGCATGTTCTCCATGCCACCCACATCCCCTGTCCAGAGTTGACCTCTGTTGAATGCCAGACGGCTGTAGACAGAGAGGCTGACCAAAGAAGACCTGGAGGAGGACTGTAGAAACATTAGGGATGGATGTGGGGCCACTTGGAAAGATGTGCTGCTGACCAACCATGATGGTGAGCTCTAGTGGTGGCCTTATACACCACAAAATGTGAAGTGGACCAAGTAGAGCTGATGCAATGTCTTCCGCCACTCTAAGCATAGCATCCAGTTTTTCCATGACAGCATCATGAGGACTCTGTTTCTCTCTATATTTTGGCCTTTTCCTGTGCTGGGACACTGCTCAATAATATTTTTATTCTCATAGACATGTGTCAAAAATACTTCCATTTCTTCCTCCAAGAAAGTCAAAACTTTTTATTAGCTATTTAGTAGTATTTTTTCTGCATTCTGCTTTGTGAGCTTTGCCTTTTATCGAGTTTTCTGGTTGTCACTAAATGTAAATTAGCTGTGCCATGCATGTGAATACTAAGAAAATCTGCATTTCCTGAACTTTTGGCTTATGAAAACATGTACAAACAACTTTACTAAAAGATTCCAGAGAAGCTGAACAAAGGCTGGTGAAGTCCTTTTTCATGTTTTGTGGAGATCAAGTATACCCATTTGTGGAGGTCAAGTATACCCGTCATAAGCACTTCCAGTTGCTATAAAAGTACTTTAATAAAGGTGTGCCCCCATCTGTTGATTTTTCTAGCAGAGAGTGCGGACTGTTTTGTCAAATTAACCATGATTTGTTCTTGTTTGTTCTACTGCCAAAAATCTATGCTGTACCCAAACACCCTGCAAGAGTGGAGGAGTTTGTACTTGCCCTAGAAGGACACCATCATAGGGATGAAGAGATCAAACAGGCAACTGGTGTAACACAGATGACAGGTCCAAGTCATCAAGAGGTGAAGTAATCAGTGACAGAGCGAAACAAATGGAACACTGGGTAGAATATTACTCTGAACTGTTTGCCAAAGAAACTGTCATCACTGATGCAGTGCATTGTTGCCACAACGTAGCTCATTAGATAGCCACTCACATACAACTCACCTTACAAGCCCTATACAGACAAATATCATGCTCTTTAATTCCTGACAGGCATCTGATTCCGTAACCATGGGTCAACCTACAAAGGTTGTTCCCACCACTAGAGTTTCACAGAGCTATTCGTGAAGGACAGGGGCTGACAATGGTACACTTACAGCACAAAACACGTAAGCCTGTCCAATGCACCCTTTGTGCCCTTGCTACTCTGGTTCCTTTTGGGATTGCCTTTTCAATGATAGCCATTGCAAGTCAATACCTTATTCTCCAAGATCACTCTAGAGAAGAGGGTGCATATGAACAGAGCATAAGGGTACTGCCATACATGGTCGATGGGTTCCCACTGCAGGCCACCTTCCTCACACACATTATGGCACTCAGCCTCATGATGAATATGAAAAATCCATAATGAGGTACACCATACAAATTCATCATGATTCAGCGGGAATGCCAGCCACCATAGCTGTAACCATACAGCCATACAATTCAAACAATACATATGAAATAATGCATAATAAAATAGGCTATTTCTCATAAAATATTGCTTTTAATGCATGAGGTGTAATGAACATTTAAACTTGATGAAGCCCACACTTCCCTACACTCCCCTACTGCGGGTTTGGCCCCTTGAAGCAGTGGGTAGTCCAGTGGTTATATGAAAGCACTTTAGGAGCAATAGGACCCTAGAATTGTATGCTGGGTGCTTCTAAGCAATATTTGTGAAAAGAGCTAACCACCCTCCATCCACCACAATCCATAGGAATCAGATGTGGGCTTGGGACGATTGATAGTATTGGGAATTGCTGATAGCCATTGCGATAGTTGTAATCTATCAAGTCAGCCAATTTTTAAAAATATTTGTTGTAAAATGTGCTGTCTGAGGCTTTAAGATAGACAAAAATAAAGTGTGTTGTATTGTAACGTGTTTCCTTTTCACGTATTTTGGAGTCCTATACAGACTTTAACCTGCCATCTGACTTCAAAACATTGAAATCAAGCATCTTTCCCTGATGCAAATTAGCTTCCCTTGTCCATGCTGCCAAAGAGATAATGCTGTGAATGGCTTCACTTGCAAAACATGAACAGAGACTTAAATTAAGGAAATGAAACCTTGATTATCAGGGCTACTTCAAATTACAAGAATTCAATAAGCAGTGCATCTCTGTTGGTGTTCACCATAAAGCACATGCATGTGCAGTTTATAAAATTTTATTTAAAATTTTATAATGAACTTATTTACAGCTAATAACTCATTACAATTATTTATAGTACTGACATTAGTTTTGCAAGCATTCCTGGCCTTGCTAATAGGGAATTACACCAAAAAAAAAACCCTAATGCCAACCATCGCTAATGCTAGCGATTGCAGCTACAGCAGACTCATAAAAAAATTCAAAAACAGATTTTTCCCACTGTAATGATGTAATGTGTACACGAAACATGTCATTTACGTCTGGCCATGCCCCCTTCATTTCCCCCCTCAAAGCCACAGCAAAACTATCAACAGTTGGTGATAGTTTGAGGGCATGATAAGATGATAGCATATCACATACAATATCACAAGCCTAGTCACATTTGGGATCACCCCTTTGTGTTGGAGTCCTTTAAGACCTCTCCATACAGACCCATATAGAGGACTTTGACACACTCCTTAACAAAGTGCCAGGAGTACTGCATGCCTCAGCAATAAGCTTGTCCTGCCTGAGCGGATCTGGGGTGACCTTGTTACTAAAGTTATGTAACTTAAACCTGCAAACCTGGCAACTGCAGTGCACTACAATGGTCTTTCTGCAGACCCTGCTCAGTGAGAGGAGAATGAGGACTCAGGCAGGTGTGAGTCCTACCCAACTAACCAGTGGAATGTCTGTGGTGATCATATCCAAATTCCCTTCCAGTTAGTCTTAAGGTGAGTAAATTTTTAGTGACCTACTTGATATTCATCAGACACTTAAGAACATTTAATTTCTTTGCCTTAAGAAGCTCATGGGCTGCTTTCGTCCTATGTTTGGGTCATTATCCATCTGTACTGTGAAGCGCCGTACTATCAGTTTTGCAGCATTTGACTGAGCCTATTAAAGCTATCATTATTTAACGAATTATTACTTAGAAGGTTATACCTAAATATTAAGGCTCAAGTAGATTGGCAACGTAAAGTCTAGATTGACTCCACAAACGTGATACGTGGCCTAGATGACTTATGAGATAACGAGTTGCTGCAGTCATGGACAAATAAAATAGCACATCAAACATCTGGAAATATTTTGGCTTCAGGAAGACAGACACCCTTCCAGGAATGTTGTCTGGTCCAGCAGCCTTCCATGGGTTAACTTTGTGTAGAGTTTTTCCTCACATCAGCTGTGATTAAACACAGCACCTGGTCATTGGGAGGAGGGGTGGTCTTCCTCGCCGTCACATCATTCTGTGGCTCAAACCATGCGTAGAACTTATTGAGGGCATCTGGGAGGGAGACATCACTGTCACACGCAGGTGATGTCTGTAGTTGGTGATGGCCTGGATACCCTGCCACATGTGCCACGTGTCACTGCTGTACTTGAAGTGGCTGTGGATTCTCTGTGCGTTTGCATGCTTTGACTATCTGATAGCCCAGGACAGTTTGGCCCTCACTGTTCTTAGGGCTGCCATGAAGGCGGAGTCTCTGCGGTCATTCATTGATGGAGTATGTGGTGATGATATTGGAGACAGTGATGTCATCAATGCATTTGCTGATGTAGCTGGTCACTGATGACGTGTATTCCTCCAAGTTGGTGAAGTCACCATCAGGTCCACATGCTGATGGAATGTCGGGGTACTGACTTGAGATTTGCATGGTTGAAATCTCCTGTAACAATAAACAGTCCTTCAGGGTATGTGTTCTGCAGTTCGCTAATAGTCCCATACAGTTCACAGAGCACCTCCATTGCATTAGCACTGGGAGGAACTCCAACAATGAGGACAGTGGTGAATTCTCATGGCAAATACAATGGTCTGCCTCTAACAGTCACAAAATCCACCAGCAATGCAGTAACTAGAAACTAGTTCTTGCACCATTACATGCTGATGTAAACACACAAGCCACCACCTTGAACCTTACCACACAAAGCTGTCTCTCTGCCAGCACAAAACAAGGCTAGCCCATATAGCTGAATTGCGGCGTCCGGCACTCTGAGTCATGTCTCCATGAAAACAAAGAAACAGCAGTCATTTGCTGGAGTCGGATGTAGTCCAATTTATTGTCCAGGGAGCAGACAATGGTGAGCAGGATGGATGAGAGAGCCGGCCAGCAAGGGTTTGTTTTTAGCCTAGCAGGGACCCCTGCCCCCTTGCCATGCTTCCACTTCCTCGCGCAATACTTACAATGTCCCCTCCCCTGGCCACCGACATCAGGCGATGCTGAGGGCTGGAGGCCTGGTCCCTGCAGCAAGCCAAGATCGCATAGCTTCTCCAGCAGATCATGCAAGTTGGTTGTTGCGCAATTTCTGTATTTTATTAGTGTCTGGCAATGCTATACAAATATCAGTTGCTCCGAAGCCCATCTGCTGTTAAAAAAATCTGGTCTAAGAACAAGAATAGCACCATTTTGGAGTGGCTGCTGCATGCCATTGCTGCTTTGATCAGAGTTTCAAACCACGAGAAGTGTGTAAACCATAAGTACAGCATGCTTGCTTTACTGCACAGATCGATGAATGTAGGTACAGTGGACGCTTTGCTAAGGGTGCAGAGGGATGCTTAGGTCAAATATTTGAAGAAGGTCTTGAGGTGCATTGTTGCTGTAATCAAACTCTTGTGTGAGAGAAACCTAGCATTCAGAGGCAATGATGAACTGTTGAGCTCATCAAGTAATAGTAATCACCTTGGATTACTGGAATGTATTGCAGTTTGATCCATTTTTAAGAGAACACAGAGAAGTATGGTCAAAAGGGACAAGGGACATCATCATACCGGGCATCTACTGTATTTGATGAGTTCATTTGCTTAATGGGTGAGACAGTAAATGACTGTAGCCGACAACATGCCAAGTACTTCTTAGTAATCATATATACAACCCCCAATATCTCACACTTTGACCAGTTGACATTTGTTTTTATATTTATCAGCAAATAAGGGAAAGTGGTGAAGAGATTAATTAGTTTCACACCTACTCACAGCCACATGGGAGCAAATCTTGTTGAACGTATGGTTAATAAGCTGGAGTTCGACTTGTCAAATTGCCGGGGACAAAGTGAAAATGTCCGTGTCCCTGGAGGACTAGTGGTTAGGCCACAGCACTCTCACCGCTGTGGCCCGGGTTCAATTCCCGGCCAGAGAACCAACCCCAGCCACTGGGGTTGCATGCAACAGTGCGCTCTCAGTGCCGGTCCCAAGCCCGGAAAAATTAGGGAGGGTCGCGTCAGGAAGGGCATCCGGCGTAAAAGCTGTGCCAAATCAAAATATGCGGACCAATGATCCGCTGTGGCAACCCCAAACGGGAGCAGCCGAAAGGGTGTTTAAAGTGAAAATGTCCAATACTAGATGGAGTTGTAGAGCTGACTTCACCAAAGCTCTGAGAGAAAACTGCAGTGCAATAGGAGAGGCCTTGGGAAGAGTCGCAACAGATGTGGAGGAGAAGGATGATGCCAAGCTTAAGGCTGCTGCGCTCGGTCTTAAATTGATTAATTGGAGACTACAATAATGGTGAATTTACAGGATACTGTGATGAGTAGGGTCAAAGCCACAAGTGACATTTTGCAAAAGCGATATAAACTTAGATACTGCACAGCAACTGCTGGGATCTCTGCATTTGAAAAGGCATCTCAGGATGTGAAGGGTGTGACACTTCTATCACCACAAGACACAGCAGTTGAGACAAAGAAAAACCTCTGCAGATGAGTCCATGGAGAATGACCTGATGCTAAATGAGAGTCAACAATTCAAGGTGGAAACATACAATGTGATTACTGAAAGGTTGCTGTCCTGTATTGACTAACGCATTGACTTGGGACTTGAATGGACTATTTGGTGTTTTATTGGATACAGATATAGACTGTGATGGTGCATGTAAATGCATTGCTGCACTTTCCTCCACATATCCAGATGACCTGGACAAAGACTTTGGAGATTAACCTTTCAAGAACAGTTCAAGAATGTTGTGCGGGAAGAGAAAAAAAACATTCACCCAAGGAGATGCTGCAAATTCTTTGAAAAAAAATGGGCTACAGACTTTACCAAGTGTGTTCGTTGCACTCGGGCTGTTCTTAACCCTGACATTTACCAAATGCGGGAGTAGGAGATCCTTCTCTCAATTATAAAGAGGGAAGAATGAACTCAGGACTACCATGAGAAAGAAACACTTGTCTGCACTCTCCCTGCTGGTCATTGAATCCACCCTAGTCAAGGGAATGGACTTTGAGGATTTAATTCAAGACTTTGCATACACAAAGTCAAGAAAGACATTGTGCTAAATGTAAGGCATATTTACCATTATTTCTAGGCAAATATTTGATGCTGCTGTCGATTTGATATTTGTGGAACGGTTTTCTCTTTTAACTGGGTACTCAGTTATTGATGCTTATAAAGTCAGTGCATGCTGTATATGTTTCGCTGATTGTTTTAGCTGCTGTGTGTCTCTGTGGTGCTGAATTCGGCTGTTGATATGGTTGCTTGCAACAGTCCTTCTAGGGCTTGCCTTATTTGGTATGTATGAAATGATTTCGTTAGACGTACTCTAATGGTTTTGCGTGAGTCATACAGGCCATTTATGATAGGAAATAATGATATTTAGCATGATGTTGCATTGTGAGTTGCATTCAGATTGAAGCATCAACCTAAGGGCTAGAATGGCATTTTTTAGGCCCAGGTCTATATGAGACCATATCTACGGTGTCAGGTTTTTTTGGTTGGGTTTTACATTTTTCTGTATTATGCGTGGTGAGAGTGTACTTTATCTATAAGTTCATGTAAATCTATGGTCTTTCTTTATAGCCATAGTTTTTTTTTTTTTTTTTTTACATATAAAGTGGGAGCAGGGGTGGCACTTCAAATATGGTCCTCTTAGGGCACCACATTGTGTTAATCCAGGCCTAGTTATACTTCTGGAGTTTATGCATGTAATGCAAAAGTGAGTTCAGCAGGGTTAAATGGTCTATCTAAAATCATCATATCGCCCACCCCTATTTACTTGCAGAGAGTTCTTTCTCTCTGCTTTCAGATGCTCACTACTCAATGCTTTACTACACGCAAGTCATCAACATGAAAGTTACAGCACCTGTAACTTCTGAAGATTACACAATTTCTGCAAAATTTTACATGAGGGATAAAAATACATGGACATTTGTGCTTTAAACCCTAGTGGCTCCGTAGAAAATTGTCATCACCCTGACAAGTGGTATTGTAGCATCCCAAGAGAGAGTAACTAGGATCAATTAAACAATGTCACTTAATCATTCATCTTCAGTAACCACTTTATCCTTTGTCCACCTACTGGCATGTTTTTGGGAGGTGGGAGGAAGCCAGAGAACTCAGAGGAAACCCAAGGGACACAGGGAGAACTCCCCACAGACAGTACCCCAAGCTGAGGATCAAACCAGGGACCTGGGAGCTGTCACACAGCAATGCAACCATGCTGAACAAACATAAAATGCTGATCCAAAATTTTTCCTGTGCTATCCAAGCATAACAGGGGCTGACTCAATAACCTTTGATGGGCGACTGAGCAACTCAAACCGTCCACCCATTCTAGTTTCCTCTTAGCTTGGACGTAGTGCACCTTCTACTAATGTAACCTTAGTATCCACACTGGTGGAACAGGCGGCTAAAGGAATCTGATATATCCCTCAGCCTATCTCTAGCATAAAGTTTGGAAAAAAGTGTTGTCTGCTCTTTCTACAAAGTCACAAAGTGACGGTAACATAATATTTGTTATACAAACCTTCACACAACATCACTATTCCTATTAGGATGATTAGGTTAGGTGTTTAATTGTTAACGTCATGCAAGAATCACTATTACATCATATTTATATTATTTATAAATAAATAAGTAAATAAACAAACAAACAAATGACATACAAACAAACAAACAAACAATTAAATAGACATTTTAAATAGAAAAAAGATTCAAACATTTAAATATTCCATACTGAGCAAGTTAGAAAATCTGTGTGTTTTGAAATTAATTTGGGATAATAAATAATAGCACTGTCTGATGACATTAACAGCAGGACACTTAAATAAAATGCGCTTCAAAGCCAGATGAGTGACAAAATGGTGCCTCTACACCCATCAATAAAAATGCATGCATAAGGCTTGACCCATACAACACTGTTTATACAGTCTGAGCCCAATGACTTTCAAAAGAAAATATCAGTCTTCTGCCAATAATAGGATTGATTTCATGCAGTTTGATATTCTCACATTAATCCCATTTCACTTGCCACTTGCTTACAATATAGAACTTCGAGACTGGTCTGAGGTCTGATGGTGGTAAGGTGCTCGTAGTTTCTCATTCCATAAGCCTTTTTAGCAGCCATGTCTGCCTGCTCATTACCAGATCCCACAATGGCCAAGGATAAAAAAAAGAATACTGTAGCTCTGTTTCTATTAAAAAGATACACTTGGATAAAACTCAGTCTTGTAGGCAGGATTTACATTCTGTATAATTTCTGTATATATTATTCCATTGTTGCATATACATTCAAATATATACACACACACACACACACATATATATATATATATATATATATATATATATATATATATATATATATACATACACACACACACCAATCAGCCATAACATTCACCACTGTTAGTTGAAGTGAATAACATTGATTACCTTGTTACAATGGCACCTGTCAAGGGGTGGAATATATATTAGGCAGCAAGTGAACAGAGTTGATATTCTGGAAGCAGGAAAAATGGGCAAGCGTAAGGATCTGAGTGACTTTAACAATGGCCAAATTGTGATGGCTAGAAGACTGGGTCAGAGCATCCCCAAAATTGCAGATCTTATGGGATGTCCTGGTATGCAGTGGTTATTAACTACCAAAAGTGGTCCAAGGAAGGACAACTGGAGAACTGGGAGACAGAGTCATGGGTGCCCAAGGCTCACTGATGTGTCTGGGGAGCGAAGGCTAGCCTGTCTGGTCCAATCCCACAGAAGAGCTCCTTTAGCAGAAATTCATGAAAAAGTTAATGATGGCTATGATAGAAAGGTGTCAGAACACACAGAACAATGCAGCTTGCTGTAGCCACAGACCGATCAGACTGCCCATGCTGACCCCTGTCCACCGCTGAAAGCACCTTCAATAGTCATGTGAGCAATGGAAGAAGGTGGCCTGGTCCGATGAATCACAGGCCTGGTGCATTTGCATCCCTTACCAGGGGAAGAGATGGCACCAGGATGCACTATGAGAGGAAGGCAAGCCAGCAGAGGCAGTGTGATGCTTTGGGCAATGTTCTGCTAGGAAACCTTGAGTCCTGGCATTCATGTGATGTTACTTTGACACGTACCACCTACATATACATTGTTGCAGACCAAGTTTAACTCTTCATGGCAGTGGCCTCTTTCAGCAACATTATGCTCCCTGCCACACTGCAAAAATAGTTCAGGAATTATTTGAGGAACATGACAAAGAGTTCAAGGTGTTGACTTGGCCTCCAAATTCCAGAGATCTCAATCCAAACGACCATCTGGAATACGCTGGACAAACAAGTCTGATCCACGGAGGCCCCACCTCGCAACTTACAGGATATAAAGCAACTGCTGCTAACGTCTTGGTGCCAGATACCACAGCACACCTCCAGAGGGTTTGTGGAGTCCATGCCTCAGTGGGTCAGAGCTATCTTGGTGGCACCAAGCGGACCTACACAATATTAGTTAGGTGGTTTTAATATAGGCAATTATACGTCCAGAGCTTCAGTTAATGCTCATATCAAGCATCGGAATTGGGAAGAAAATGTGATCACAGTGACTTGACCATGACGACTTTCTTGGTATCCACATACCAGTCTTTACACAGAATGGTGCAAAAAATGGTTCTGTGGGAACAAATGGCTTGTTAATGAGAGACATCAGTGGTGAATGGCCAGACTGGTTTTAGCTGATAGGACATCTATGGTAACTCAAATAACCACTCTTTACATCTGTGGTAAGCAGAAAAGTATCTCACATCCACAATACACTGAACCTTGAGGCCGATGAGCTACAACAGCAGAAGATAACACCAGGGTTCACATCTGTCAGCTGAGAACAGGTATCTGAGGCTACAGGCTCACGCAAACCGGACAGAAGAAGATTGGAAAAAGAGCAGATGACATTTTTTCCAGCTGGGCAGTTTCAGAAAGAGGTTTGGAAAGAGAAATAATGAGAAAGGAAAAGAGGCCTGTTTCTTTTTCATTTTAAATGTCTACAATTGTGAGCTTCACTCTGATGGACAGATTATGTCTATTCTGAGCTGATGTATGAAGCTGAACAAGGAAAAAAAGTGCTGAAATGACACTTGGAATAAAACATTTAAATGCCAACGGTTTGAGACGGGCCTTGTTTCTTCACCACTCATTTATCCATCATAAATCCACACACACATGATAAAGGTCCAACTAAATATTATGGTTTTCAGAAGTATGGATTATTTTGGATGCTTTGCATAGATCACTACAGTGCCTGTTTTATATAATGCACATATGATATTAAGGCAAAAAAGTATCCATCGCTACAACAAATTTATTTATTAATTTGTTTGTAAAATTTTAAGCATTTTAAATATTTTTAAGAGTTTATGATCATGTATCTGTTTGTATTGTTACATTTACATAAAAAAAAGATTCAGGTAAGAATATAACCATAAAAAACTGCGTGTGTGTATTATAGGCTTGTCGTTAGTTCTTTTCCTCAGTCATGCACCAGCAGCACCCCCTAGTGTTAATGTGTGTGTGATGTATATATTCTATATACTCAAAATTCACTTTATTGCTTATATTTTTTGTGTCTTTATATAAAACCCCTTGCCAGTTTTTTATATTTTTGTTACATGGGATTAAATTTGACATCTGGATTTTTGTAAAGTTACTTTCTGACAATGTTATTGTAAAGCTCTACACAAATACATAGAATTAAAATTATTATTATATAATAATAATTATATAATAATATATATAATTATATTAAAATTCTATATTATTATTATTATTATTATTATTATTATTATTATTATTATTATAGAAAATAATTCAATGAATCACCAATGGAGGGATGAGAGATTTTCTAAAAAAAAAAAAAAAAAGTTATTTTTTTAAGCTTTAAATTTCATTAAAAAAAAAAACAGCCTATTGTTGTATAAGACAATAAGAGTTATACGTTTGAAAGTGTTCATGAATAAAGTGAGGGGAAAGAAAGAAAGAAAGAAAGAAAGAAAGAAAGAAAGAAAGAAAGAAAGAAAGAAAGAGAAACTTGTGCTTGTAATGAATAATGACAATAGTGATTAAAAAAAGTGTTTACAGTAAGGGATACTGAGGGCGAAAGAAAAAAGACAAATAAAGCAAATACAAACAGAAAGAAACATTTACATTTATGGCATTTGGCAGATTCCTTTTGTCCAAAGTCTCTATCCATAAATACATCCTCAGTCTGGTTCAGTAAGTCAGTGACTAAGTGTACTATCAGTCTATAACAACGTGCTACTTTAAATGCTTGATGAACAGTAGGTCTTTAGTCGTCACTTGACTCAGCCAGTGACTCGGCTGTTCGGGCATCTAGTGGAAGTTCATCCCACCATCCCATGTCCTTGTACGCTGAGAGAAGGTGGGTCCAGTGGAGCAGTGCTAGAGGATCAGAGGGAGCGTGGTGCAGTGTGGGGTGTGATAAGTGCTTTAAGGTAGGTGGGTGTTGGTCTCTTTTTGGCTTCGTGTGTGTGTTAAATGTGACGTGCGTAGCTACAGGAAGCCGGTGGAGGGAGCGCAGCCATGGGGTGGTGCGGGAGAAATTGGGAAGGTTGAAAACAAGTCATGAAGCTGCATTGTGGATGAGTTGGAGAGGCTGAATGATGTGTAGAGACAGAAGGAGTTGCAGTAGTCCAGTCTGAAAATGACCAGGGACTGAACGAGCACATGACTGTGGATAGAAATAGCTGAAGCCTCCTGATGCTCTAAAGGAGAAAAATCAGTTTAGCAGTGTGAGGCGAGAAGGAGAGGTGGTTGTCCGTGGTTACGCTGAGGGTGCATGCAGTGACAGATGGCGAAAAACAGGAACATGTAAAGAACGACAAGCAAAAAAAATGTTTTAAGAAAAAAGAAGAGTGAAGGGAAACAAGGGAAGATAAAAATGTGAAAAGTAAAATGTGAAAATCCAAAGGAAAGAAGGGTAGAAAAGAAAGAAAGAAAGAAAGAAAGAAAGAAAGAAAGAAAGAAAGAAAGAAAGAAAAACATTTGAACATGTTTATGTTTATATACTGAAGGAAGAAAGAGAAAGAAATGAAGGGAAAAGAATGCAAGCAAGAAAGGAAGAGACAAAAAGAAACAGTAAAGGAAAAGGAAAATTTAAAGAAAGAAAGAACAAAAGAACAAAACATTCTTACAAAAATCAGAAGAAAGAAAAACAAGCAAACGAAGATAAAATGGGGAAAAAAGAAAAGGAAAGAAAGGTAGAAAGAAATAAAAAAAAGACAAAGGGAAGTGAAAGAAAGAAAGAATGAAAGAGATAAAGAAACAGAAAGAGATACATAAAATGGAAATAGGAGCAAATGAATAAGAAAGGCCAAAAATAAAAACAAACATAAATGAAAGGAAGAAAAAAAGAAGACAGAGGAAAGCAAAGAAGGGAAGGTAACAATGTGAAAAAAGAAAAGGAAAGAAAGGTAGAAAAGACAAAAAAAGAGACCCGGTTAAAGGCAAGCAGGGAGGGAGGGAGGGAGGAAAACTTATTTCCTTTGAAGGTAAAAAAAAAAATGTGAAAAAAGAAATGAAAAAAAAAACAGAAGGAAAGAAGAATAAAAAGAAAGGGAAAAGAAAGGAATAAGAGCTCTGCTGCTGTTCCGGCTGATTAGGCCACGCTGCATTGTCTGTTTCCTGCACACTCAGAGTGAACTGTACTGAAGCCGGAGCATCTGTTTGTTTGTGTATTTATTTGCTTGTTTGCTTGTTTACATGTTGTGAGACTTGGTGTTCTGCTCGTGAGTGTGTGTAACGTGAGGACAGAGTTGTAGCTTCATTAGCGATTCACCTCATCATGCTAATGAGAGGAATTTGTTAACTTTGGGTGACTTTGTGTCTTTTTCTTCCCTCTGAAGTTTCTCGTTGAGGTCATTACACACAGAAAAATCTGACTCTGACATGCTGTCAGTGACATCACAGGTCAAAGCCACACCCCAAAACATTAGCTGTTAGAAGCCCAAGCCTTTTTATTTCTTATCGTTTATTTATGGGCTTTTGTATTAGAATGTAGAAAGTCATTATTTCATACCCTATCTAGCTACTGAACAATCGCAGCTACATGNCCAGTGACATTTCTGCTAACAACTCCCACTGTTTATTAACCACACCCACTAGGCCCAGGCGTCCGCCTTAGCCTCTACCATCCATTATACTATGACATCATGTGCATATAATATACAGTCCTCTCCAAAACTATTGGAACGTCAAGGCCAATTTTTTGCTTGTGCTATACACCAAAGACAATGGTTCTGAGATCAAAAGATGGATATGACATGAGAGTCTAGGATTTCAGCTTTTATTTCCTGGTATTTACATCTAGATGTGTTAAACAACATAAAACTTTATGCATATCCCTTGCTTGCAACAACTGCACAATCCTGTGACACACTGACATCACACAATTGTTGATTTCTTGTTTTGTGCTGCTTTTCCAGGCTTTTATCACAGCCTTTTCCGGGGGGTTTCTCCCTTCAGTCTCTTCTTCAGGAGGTGAAATGCATGGTCAGTTTAGTTAAGGTCTGGTGATTGAATCTAAAACCTGTCTAAGGTCTGTCCAGTCTAAAACCTTCCACTCTTTCCCCCTGATGAAGTCCTTTGTTGAGTTGCCAGTGTGTTTTGGGTCATTGTCTTGCTGTATGATGAAGTTCCTCCCAATTAGATTGGATGCATTCCTCTGTAAATTGGCAGACGGGATGTTTCTGTAGACTCCTGAATTCATTCTGCTGCTACCATCATGAGTTACATCAATCAGTAAAGATTAGTGAGCCCGTTCCAGCAGCCATGCAAGCCCAAGCCATGACACTACCTCCACTGGGCTTGATCAATGAGCTTCTTCATTTTGGATCATGAGCTAATCCTTTCTTTCTCCAAACTTTGGCCTTTCCATCACTTTGGTAAAGGTTGATCTTGGTTCTAGAGCTTTTGTGGCTCATCTCTGTATGTCTTTGTGAACTCCAATCTGGCCTTCTGATTCGGATGAATGGTTTGCATTTTGTGGTATGGCTTCTGTATTTCTGCACTGGAAGTCTTCAAATGGTGGATTGTCTTCACAGATGAAACCTAGGGCTCAAACCAAGACATTCATCGCTATTAACTTTAAACAATCAATCCAACAGGGCACAACTGGGCAGCAAGAAAGAATAATCAGTTACATGTTCCAATATTTTTGATCACTTGTAGAAATGGGTGGGTTCGAAAGGTGTCATGTTCTAAAAAGATGTCATTGTCTATAACACACCTAGATGTAAATATGAGAAATGAAAGCTGAAATTCTGAACTATCGTCTCATATTCATCTTTTGACCTCAAACCTAAGAAAATGATAAAATAATTAGTAAAATACAGCGACTAACCAAAAAAATAGGAAAAGAATAAGAAATAAAACTGTAACTGAAATAAGCAAACAAAAATAAAAATGAAAATAATATGAAAGAATAATAACAATAAAGAAATATAAATAAAGAGATAGAGGAAAAAAGCTAAAGAGAAAGAGATAGAATCAAGAAGCAACTAAGAAAGGAAAAATAGAAGAAAAATTTAAGTATGCAAGAAAATAAAAACAGAACAGGAAGAAAAACACAGGAACAAATAGTGAAGAAAAACAATAAGAAAAAAAAGAAATAACAGAGATATAAAAGAAAACATAAAATAAAAACCGGAAATATAAAAAAGAACAGAAATTAAAAGAAAATTTGAAAATGAAAGAAGATTGAGAAACAGGAAAAAATGGAAAACACACACACACACACACACACACACACACACACACACATCAATTTCAGATGGCCATCAACTTCATATCACACTTGAGCACAATTTGTCTGTTAAGAAGTTGTAAATGTGTGTGTGTGTGTGTGTGTGTGTATGTGTGTGTGTGTGTGTGTGTGTGTGTGTGTGTGTGTGTGTCTGTCTGTCTGTCTGTCTGTGTGATTTCCCAGGCAAACGGCAAACATTTGAAGCAGGTGCCAGGTTTCTCTCCGACTCATTAAACTCCGTATTTACTCGGCACACATATCTGTGTGTGTGTGTGTGTGTGTGTGTGTGTGTGTGTGTGTTCTCAGGACATTACTCATCCTCTTCAGCATTAATTACAGCGGCTGATGGAATCTGAGAGGATGTAAACTTGACGGCATGAATCAAAAGAGGCTCTGATTTATGCTTTAATTACTTCATTTACAGTTTTGATTCTAATCTGTAGAATTGTTTATATTTACTGACTGCATATTTTATTTTATAATATACTTTAGAATATAAAATTTTAATTAAATCAATATTATATAAAATATTATATTAAATATTATATCAAAGCAACTTTCAATTAATTAATTAATTAATTAATTAATTAACTTTAATTTAAAATAATAAATTATATATTTATTGCAGTTGTTTACTATTTTATAATATTGGAATATCATTTTTTTAAATTATTAATCCATTTTGTTATATATTTCTTGTTGTATTTTATAGGTATAATTGTTTTATGAATTTTTCCCCAATTTTTTTGTCCATTTTTTATTTATTTATTTTTTTTCTGTTTTCAGGTTTTACTGCACACTTGTTCACTTGCTAACTACAGTGTACACTTTAGCGTCCTGCCCTGATTGTGTAATACCACGTGTGAGCCAGCAGGGGGCAGTGTGGTCTCATTTAAACACTGCTTTCTACAGGATGTACGCTGCTTAAGTAGGCAGCATTCTTGTGTTCCTGTTTTTTCTACACATTTGTATGTGGCTGGTACATCCCCTAATTCACCATATATACTGTAATTAGCTATTACAAACAGCTACTTTGCATTATTAAACTAAATAATAACACACTAAATACAAAGGAGGAAATATTCCATGAGTTATCCCATGATTAGCCTTTGTAGCACCTAACATTTCATTGCATTGCTTAATTAGCAGCTTTAAGCGAGCTAATAAAATAGTCTAATCAAGTTAACACTAGTCAGTTGCTAGTAAGACACGACTAGCTAACATCATGTAACATCGTTCAGTGTGTGCTGTGGAGTAAACGTTAATATTCGCTAAGTTTAATTTAATCACTTTAAAAATTAAAAAGCCCTAACGACATTAGCTTGTGTATGTGTCGTATCGTTAAATAAGCTAAGTTATCCTGTCAGTTTCTTCAAACAGTAGGCAGCTACACCAGGTTGTGAGATTCTGATATTTATTTAAAAAATCTTGACTCAATTATGACTAAAAATTCCTTTTCACAAAAAGACTACAATTTAATATGCCAGCTAAACGTTTAGTAATTAGCCACAGCTGTGTTAGTTAGCCATGCTAACGTTAACCTTTGCATCATTTAACTGTTGTGTAGCTCTTTTTTTTTAGCATAGTTAGCTGTAATTTACACAGACAACTGTAAGCATTTTCTTGTGTAAGCATATGTATATATTTTTTTAATTCAATCACTTTAAAGGGTGTAAGAGTTGCTAATGTTAACTTGTGCATGTATAAACTAATTAGCAAGTCAATTTATTCTGCAAACAATACACAGCTATGTTAGCTTGCTACATTACGCTATTTATTTAAACAAACAAAACTATCACTTTTAGCATTTTCGTAAAATAGAATAATATGTAAACATGTCAGCATAAGGGAGTATGGTTTGTCAGATTGAGTGTAATCAGCTGTAAATAAGGCATTAAATATTAAATATTATTCTTTGTAAAAAATGATTGGATCACAAAACATTCATTAAAAATGTATTGGATAAATCTTATTCATAAATCTTATTCATCTAAAATGCATTAAAAACGACCCAAAGAATTCTAAACTACTATCAGATTCTAAAATGAGTTACTATACAGTACTGTATTGTAACACAAATATAGGACACGATTAAAAATAAATGAATAAACAATCATAAAATATTCATAAAACACAGTAAAATATTTCCAGATTTATACAAGATTCATTCATATGACAGCAAATTACTGTGAAATAGTGTGCAACTGAATGGATAATACTTAAGAACGAAGGTGCCGGACTACTTGTCACTACTAGTAAGTAAATGTGCTCCATCTTCAAAATAATGTTTTAACTTCCAATGAATAATATTTTAATCTTTAATCTTAACTGACATTATTATATGACCTTCCAACACCAAAAAGTCCATGCTCTATTAGTGTGACAGTGTGTTCTCTTTGATCCCCAACAACCCTCTATATCCACAGTTCTCAAGCCGACACTACATCTACATTTACTGTAGGTAAGAGGTAAATAAATTAGTGGCTATAATTGAAGCAAATAATGACTTTCTAACCAGTTATTTTAGGGAATATCAGTGGAGGTGTTAGGGAACTGTCTAGCTAGCAAGATAGCGTTTCATAGAGTGATTGAAAATCCATCACATTTGGCGTGAAAGCCGACGAAAATGAAATTAAAAACCTTGTTTAGTTATACGGTTGTCTTTTACCTCATTTACAGTTAACCCTTTTACTTTACTATTTACAGTACTATTTCATGAGCTTTTTTTCAATTATAGGCATACCTTTAACTTTGTTTCTCCTTCAAAACAATGCAGTCCTGTTTGTAGAGAAACCAGGCATTGCACACAGATAAATCCAAAAGATAGCTAAAAAGGGGTAGGTACCAATGTTTGGACTTGGTAGGGGTTTTGTATAGGTGGACGAGCATGTCTGATAAATCAATCCCACCCATGTGTTCACTGTATGCCTTTATTATAGCAGGGCAGGTGACTGATCTTTTTGCCATGTTCTTTGCTTTACTGCTGGACTCATTTGTTGTCATACTTGAAGCACCACTTATCAGGTGTGATTGAGATGTACTGGCGGAGGTTGCCAGCTCTTGTGACTTTGTAGTGCACTATAACTTCATCTTGCTTGTAATTGGCTGGAAGGAGAAGGCACTGTTGCCTCAGCATATCAAATATAGGTCAGACTTTGTCCTGTCCTGTGAGCTTCCCTGGCTACTGTTATCTGCAAAATGAATGAATCTGCCCAGGGCCATAAATCTCCATCTGCTCGTGATATTTGCAATTGGGTCAAAGGGGCTCTGTGAATCCCGATAATCAACCAATGATGGGAATTTATATACCCCCATGTAGAGTAGTATGGCAAGAAACTCTTGGACCTCTTTTGGATTTGTCTGGATGGGATATCCAGTCACTTAAGTAGAGTAAATATTGGTTTGCTCACATCATTTCATCAGTGAAAAGCCTGCTAAAGTAAGTGAAAGGAGAACCAAGCTAACTCATTTCTGGAGGAACAATGTCAGGGGTGGTGAATGGTGTAATATCCATTTTTCTTCCATAAGTTATGTTTACCCACGTTTCTGATCAGAGTATCTGGATTCTGAACTGGGACATACATGAGCTGTGTTTTACCTCCTGTCTTTCAGTGGCTACAACCAATGTCTGTGTCACTAAGCTCTAGCATCTGTATATCACCAGGTTCATTATCATCATCATCATCATCATCATCATCATCAACAGTGCAACCTGCATGCCCTAGAACATAATCAGGATCCTCCACAGTATCATCTTCACTGTCCTCTACATCTGACTCCTCTGGCTGAATAGGAATCACAACTTTGCTTTTTCCTTTACTATAAAACTGTTTTGTGTCTATCTTTCCTTTCCACTACAGTAAGAAAAATAAAATCTTAAATAAAATGTTTTACTGCATGATTATATGAGTGCATGTGAAACATACGAAATTTATTTATGAAATTGTGTGTACAATCCCATTAATTGTTTCACTGTGATGTTTACTTGAGGAAAAATAAAATATTCCCATGACCATCCTTATAATCTATTCACAGATCCCCCTCTCATCACACTTTAGCCTGTGCTACCATCTAGCTATTACCCTTTAGGCTTATTTTGGAAAATTATGGCGTACAAGTATTTCTTTATTTCTCATATATTTTGCTATATTTCTATTATTTACCCTCTACTCTTTACAACAACATCGTGTTTTGATCCCTACTTACTTGATTTCTTGTTTGACCCTATTATTTGATGACTGAACAGCAACTTTCTTCCTTTTGTGTGACTGACTGAAGTGTGGAAACTGCTGCTGTCACTTGAAAACTTAAGAGCCCCGTACCCCCATGCCAACAGCAGACAAGGGACTGGGGCAGTAGACCTGTAGGAAGATTGCTCTCTCATCTCCTCTTGACAGATTTTTTTTTCCACTCAAAGTAAGGTCTACCATACAGTAGAGACGTCAGTCATGAATTATGTTTTTGTGATCAAGTGTTGTTCTCTGACATAGCTTGCAAATATTTCATGAACAAATCAGGGTTTTGAATAAATAATGAATAGAAATTTTTGAACGAGTAAGAGAAAGGGCAACTTAATGAATCAGTGAACGAATCTGGAATGAATCTTTCTGGTGAACAAAATCAAAATTTGAGTCACTGGGATGAATCATAATTCCCACCACTACTTGCAGGCAATGCAACTAGCAAGTCAAGGCCACACAGTTAAAAAAAAGAGCAGGATGTCACTGGGTATTATATTTAGCTCTGCTCACTGTATATGTAGTTGTTCAGTGTTGCTTAAGCTTATGTTAAATGAAACACAGATCTCATACACTAACTCTTAATGCAATTGTGGTGCAATTTAAAGCTGATCTGTTAAAAAACTCAGTTGCCCTCCCTCCATTTTGAATCATTCCTGCGAACTTTCATTCGAAGACGGTGCACATGGCATGAGAAGATAATTGCTGAGAGATTATTCATGATTTAATGTAATGTTACTTCAAGTGTACGTCATATAGGTAAATTTTACCATATTCTTCTGTGTAAATTATTTCTTTTTTTTTTTGCTTTAGTGTCTTCTATTTCTTTCTTTTATTATTTTTCCTCACACTTTCAGTTTGCTATGTTTCACTATAAATTCAGTCAGTGTGAGGATGTTTCTGAGACTGTTGTCCAGTTTATTCAGCAAACAAAGCTGCAAAGTAATACTCCAAATTAGAGATATTAGTGCGACATTTCTCAGGTCCCTGGAGGACTAGTTGTTAGGCCTCAGTGCTCCCACGGCTGCGGCCCAGGCGCAATTCCCGGCCAGGCAACCAACTCCAGCCACTGGGGCTGCAAAAGACAGTGCACTCCTAGTGCTGGTCTGAAGCCAGATAAAATTGGGGAGGGTTGCATCAGGAAGGGCATCCAGCGAAAAACTATGCCAAATCAAATATACAGACCAATGATCTACTGTGGCGATCCCTGAGTTTAACACAATAGACTCACTACAGATCACATTCAATTCAATTCAATTCAATTTTATTTGCATAGTTCTTTTAACAATGGACATTGTCCAAAGCAGCTTTACAGAAACAAATGGATTAAAAAATATATTGTAAATATGTCAGTTTATCCCTAATGAGCAAGTCAGAAGCAACGGTGGCAAGGAAAAACTCCTTGAGACAATATGAGGAAGAAAACTTGAGAGGAACCAGGCTTAAAAGGGAACCCATCCTCATCTGGGTGCAACGAATAGTGCAACTATAAATAAATTATTGTGTACTATATGGATAAATAGTGCAGTTGTTCAACCAGTAAATTCATCACAGTTTTCACAAGAAGTCCGGTTGGTTAAAATCCAACCACCGTCCACTGATGGAGTCCTGAGTACAAAGGTGCTCATGACAACTGCAGCCCCAAAGCTACTACAGAAATCTCAGTCTCAAGCCATTACAGTACAGCTCCCCATATGTGATCCCCAAGCCATCTCCACCCCCAGCCATGGTTCCACCCCCAGCAGCAGTGCATGAACTAACTGATGAGAACTCCAACCAGAAGTAGGGCATCAGGATGGGTCAGGCAGGTCCGGGGAGCAGAAGGGGTCAGGATCACTGNCGGCAAGACTAGCTATGACAGCATAACTAAAAGGGAGAGCCAGAAGCTAACACAGACATGAGGGCACCCTGGGACATGAAGCAGCCAGCCACTCCACCATCGACAAACCTGAGTGAATGCACGAGAGTGGAGAGGGGCGACAGCATCCAAACATCCCAGTTCGCCACAACATCCTATGTCTGTGAACCCTCCAGACCTGCCCCTGTACCTAAGAAAAAACTATTCATGAAGGGCTTGACTAAACAAACATGCAACTTGTGTTCACATACTTTGGTATAAACAGGGACTCTTGTCGCCATTTCAGGAGATAATTGGGATCCCATTGCATGCTTTTTTTTTTTTTTTTTTTTAGAAACTCTCAGTCATGCAGATTATTTGTAAGATAAATGGAACCACATTTATGAATAAGCTACACTTGTGTGGTACTGCAAGAACTGTGTAGTCGTATCAAAATCGTATGCAATATTTAGATGGTGCTGTTGTTGACTCTGTATTTGGTATCAAGGGGGACGCTCCTTTTAGCAAGCTTGCATATTTCTATGTTTGCCAGCATGGGCTCCCACCATGTCTATGGCACAATCTGTTTGAGGGTGTTGTGTCTTATGACCTTGCTTTGTTTGTTGGTCATTTAGTTGAGGAGAAGCATTTTACATACTTGCAACTGAATCCATGCAGAAATCAATTCAAATAAAAAGGAAATGATGCCAATGACAAACCGGGAGACCTCTCCCCCGGAAGTGAGCGGTTAAGTGGAAATGCTGTTGAGAATTAGTCATGGTCCGGGCCAGAGCTCCTGCATATTTCCTTGTGTTTCCAGTGTTTTCTCTCTCTCGTTTCTGTTTGTATGTGTGTGTGTGTGTGTGTGTGAGCATAGCAGTCCACTTCGTGCCTCGGCTGATTGCAGCATTGATCACACCTGTTCCTCATCTACTCACCAATCTGCAGCGTATATAAACTCTGGTTCTTCAGCCACTCATCACCAGATTGTTCCGGCTTCCAGTGCAGCTCACTGCTCACCCAGCCTGTCAGCGCTCTGTCTGTTCACTTCCTGCTACGCCCAGTCCCACATCACCTTCCTTGTGGTTCACTGACTCTGCCCTCGGCTCTCATGCCAGCAACCCGTGTTTGAGCCCCAGCCTTGCCAATACTCAAGACTGTTCACTCTCTATCTTGCTCCCGCTTCAACTGAGCATCTGCCTCCCAAGCTGCCGACCCACATTCGAATCTTTGCCTCAACTGTATAATTAATATGCTACTCTCCCACAGACTATATCTTCTTCAAGCCCTTAAATAAAACCAGCTTACCCTGATTTCCTGTGTCTGTGTTCTGCTTCTGGGTCCTCTCAGTCCTGTGCTAGTAACAGAACAATCTGGCCAACATGGACCCATCAGAACCATATCCTCAGCATATGGCCCTCTCCAACCATGATGCCCTCCTTGGGTAGCGTTAGCAGTAGCTCCATGAACCCGCAGGTTCTGGTTGCAATATGCAATGCTCTTCCAGTGTTCAGTCCCAGACCAGAAACTTCACCTGTGTGCCTTCTTTTTTCATTGCTTTTCCCCTGCAGAACACACGTACGATGTGGGGGATTGTGAGTTGCTGGCTGTGAAGTTAGTCCTGGAAAAGTGGAGGCATTGGCTTGAAGGGACTGAGCAGCCTTTTATCATCTGGACCGATCACAAGAACCTGGCCTACATCCAGACCATGTAGTGCCTCAACTCTCACCAGGCTTCCTGGACTCTGTTCTTTGAGCGGTTTAATTTCAAGATCACGTACCCTCCCATCTCTAACAATGCTAAGCCTGATGCCCTCTCCCACCAGTTCACCCCAGAAGAAGACACCTCAGACCCTGAAACCACCCTCCCTCCTGCCTGTGTGATGGAGGCAATCTTATAGGAGATTGAGTCTGTGGTCCGGAGAGCTCAACGCACCTAACCTGACCCAAGTAATGGGCATTTTGGATGCTTATTTGTCCCTGACTCGGTGCATTCCCAGGTCCTCCAGTGGGCTCACTGTTCCCTGTTTTCCTGTCACCCCAGCTCCAGTTGCACCCTAGGCCTGTTGAAGCAGCACTTCTAGTGGTCAACGATGGACACTGACCTTTGTTGCTGCCTGTACCATTTGAGCCTGAAGTAAGGCCTCCCACCACCTACCTGCTGGCCTACTATGACCCCTGCCTGTTCCCAGCCACCCCTGGTCCCATATTGCCTTGGACTTTGTCACCAGTCTACCTCCCTCACAAGCTAACACCACCACCCTGACCATAGTCAACTTATTTTCCCAAAGCCGTACATTTTGTGGCCCTTCCCAAGCTCCCCACTGCCTAAGAAACCGCAGACCTCCTCATCAACCATATCTTCTGGCCACACAGAGTCCCCCAGGACATTGTCCCTGACTCTGACCTCTGACTCACACCTGATATCTCAGACCTGAGTTCGAGCCACAGACACACCAACACTCAAGCCTGCTCACTCTCTGCCCTCCTTCGTCATCCCTGTGGTGCTTTGAATGAGCATATGCCTCCTATGCTGCCAACCTGAGTTCAAATCTTGACCTTGGCTGCACAATTACCTCTGTTCTCTCCCACACACCTGCTTTTCCTCAAGCCCTTAAATAAAACCTGATTTCCTGTGTCTGTATTCTACTTCTGGCTACTGATTTTGCAGCTGAGAGAGATAACGGAGCTTGTCTGTGCACGAGCCAGATCAGAGATATGCAACAGGGCAGGTTGAGATTAGACTATGAGATTATAGATAGACTATGGACTATAGACTATGAGATTCGCATAGCTGTTTAAAGAAGTGTGCCAGAAACCTGCACAATTTTAAAAATCTTTGAAAAACCCTTGCAGAGGAATACCAACTTCTCTAAGCTTACCTGGGTGCAGGCAGTATCTTCCTTCCAGTTGTACAAATACAAAAGGGTGTAGAATTCTATGCTAATGATTGCAGTGCAAGATTAGAGAGGCAGTGGCCACTTAAAATTTTGATACACAGTGACATGTAACAAAATCACAGTAAAAGGCACATTATACATTATACAGGGCATGTTTGTTTTGCTTGAAAAGCATGGAAGGATTGCTAGAAGGATTACTTTGGTGATTGTCATACATGTGTAATTTGTTACAGAGAAACGTACCTTTGTTTAGAAACATTGGTGTCTATTGTGAATTAGGAGTAGCTCAAGAGGATTATCTTTGTGTGAATCAAGAAAATTTGCTTGACTACTATCCTCTTCCATCTTATGAAATGTTTGATTTGCTACTAATTGCTCTCCATCATGCATTTTCTTAGATTTATTGAGTGATTTATTGCAAATTAATTTGAACTACATATGCAATTTTACCTATTCTGGTTGCAACTACCAATTTCTACTGCCAAAAAATTTTTTGCTGAAGGTAACTGGGGAGTAGGTATAGAGTCTTTTCTTGTGGGGGATTCATTGGGGGATTAGTTTCTGCATGCCATGTCATTTCATTCATATAGATTAAGCTAGGATAAACAATATCACTTTTAGACTTTTTGCCTTCTCTCTTTCAGAAAATGAATCAAGGCATTAAAAATTTGGTGATCTCCATTTTACCAAGCCTCTTAGAAGAAACAATGCAGCCTTGTTGGAAGTCCTGGAGGAGCTGGAAGTCAAAAACAGGGAAGACCTTATGTTGGTCAAAGAAGAAGAAATTGAAAAATACTTGCATCCAAAATGAAGGTAAACCGACATGGCAGGGCGCTATGGCCATGATAACAAATGACAAGCAAGCAGACAACATTGACATTCATATATGAGGGTTTCTAAACCTAATTATATGATTATTTCAGAATTTAATGATTGCAGGAAATTTTATGAAAGATTTAATTCTTGTCTTTTCTGCTGTTTTGTAGAACTTTCAATAATTCAGTTAAATTTAGAGGCTGTCCCCTCTCACTCTTCATCTCAAAACCCTTTGGGCAATGCATTTAGTCCATCCTCAGACTCCCCATGCACTGCAAACTTTGCACCACATTATGGAAGGCCATGGCATGTGGAATTCAGTGTGAATTGGGAATGGATGCCTTCATCTATTAAAAAGATCTTTGGTAAATCAGTCAAGACTGCCCCCAGGAGACAGAAAAAAACACAATACAGGCAGTGGTAGACAAGATGGGCTCCTACTAACCTACCCTGTGGAGACCAAGGCTACATTGGATGAAAATGTGCCTGCACAGCATGTTTTCACAAGATGGGTTTGATGTGGCAGGAAGGGTTGAACCACTAGTGGAAAAGACATACTGCAATGTAGGTACCTTAACCAGGGACCCATTCCTACCATTGAGAAAGTTATAGAGGAATAGCCCTTCCTGTCTTCATGAAGGTGCCTTTACGCACGCTTTAAGCTGCTCTGTGAAGTTCTGTCAGGGACTCAGCTGCTGTCCAGTGTTTGATGAAGCCCTAGATAGTTATGAACCAGAGGCTTCAGACAAGACCATGTGTGTTCTTCAGCTCCTCAGATCATACTTTAAAGAACCACAAGATACCACCTTTCTTGAAGCATATTTAAGGTCTGTTTTGCAATCACTTATTCAGTCATTGGCATAAAGTTTTCTTTCAGTGGATATTCAGTAAAGTTCTTGCCAAATATAGAGTATAAATTCACAAGGCCAAAGGCTGTGTACTCTGCACCATGTTGCATCTATAAAACCTTTCTGTGAAAACTTATTTTTTTGGCCATGTGCCACTGCTGCCGATGTCCAGAGGATATCCAAAGGATTGCCGAGCACACCTCGCCTGATTGTCCAAGGTAATGCCAAACCTCATTCATTATACTACTGCTTAAACTGAGATGCGTCCCATAACTTAATATTGCAATTTGTTTCACCAATTAGGAATTCTATTGGCACTAAGATAACTATAACTATAGCTAACTTAAATTAAGTCTTCATAATTTGTTTTTTTATAACAATGCATTTTTGTACCAAATTAGAATGCTCCATCATTAGTTCCTCTTGTTTTGCGAGTTTAGCTATTACAGGACCTAGTACTTAATGTTTGGTACTTGGCACTTATTTCAGGTGACATGATGATGCATGTACGCATGAACAATGTTTATCGAAGGTCAAATTGTCATGGTGCTGCACACAGACTTTATCAGTGGTATTGCTGCGATGTTTTCCAGTTACTACTGTTTGAATCACCAAACAGAAGAGTCTGAATTTATTCAATGGTATTATAACTCATTTCACTGTTCGGATCCCCTGGTGGACTAGGGCCTAAGTATCCTGCGCTCTCACTGCCACAGCCTGGGTTCAATTCCTGGGTAGGGAACCAACCTAGCCACTGGGAAGGTACTCACAGTGCTGTTCCCAAGCCTGAGGAAGGGCATCCAGCATAAATCCCATGCCAAATCATATATGCGGACCAAAGATCCATCGTGGCAACCCCTAGCAGGAGCAGCTGAAAGAAAAACAACAATTATAACTCATTTCATTGTTCCATGTAGGCTTAAATGACTGTTAAACCTAAAAACTACTTGGTGTTAAAAACATAAAAGTTGTGACTTCGGTAACTTTTAGTTTTTTTCATGACATGGTCATCCACACGTGCAAAGAACCCTACCCAGGTGAACTGTGACCCCACTACTGGCAGTAAACCCAAAATAAATTTCAAGAGACAGTTTATCGCATAGATGTATCAAATTTATTCTTGAAATTAAAATAACGTATGTATATACACTCCTGAACAAAATCTTAAGACCAGGGAAAATATTACAAGTATTCACACTTCGCACTGGTGGATCGT
>CM074970.1:3514568-3524770 GCA_037577455.1 Pangasius macronema
TTTTGTTTTTTTGTGTTTGTGTGTGTGTGTGTGTGTGTGTGTGTGTGTGTGTGTGTGTGTGTGTGTGTGTGTGTGTGCGTGCAATCCAAATTCAATAGCAAGCTAGCCAGCTTGAGGCTAAATACTGTAATGATCAAACTGTATAATGTATGCAGTACTTCAAAGTTAAATACCTCAGGCAATGTGCTGATAATCATGATTAGCCAATCACAAGCTGTCTAGTAAAATGTCTAGTTCTTTGGCTTTATAGTGTTTAGCACAAAATGCTGGATTTAATTTCAAATTTCAATGCATAAATGATAATGTTACCTTTCCAGCATTAGCTAGTCAATGTTAGGTAGCTAGAGTTTACAAACCAAAACAAGCTAGCTAATTTCAGTTAATAAAATGTCCTCTAGGAAAAAACATGGTTTATTGTGTTTAGATTTACTACGATGCTAAAAATATATATACTGGTGACCTCAAAATAGTGGACTAGCCATGTGAGGCTTGTCATTGTGATGACTAATGAAAAGGTGAAAACCACATGTTCAGTCTATTTAGCTAGCTCAGTGCGCTAAGAGTGTGTTATTACTAGCTTTAGCGTAATGGATTTCTAACTCCTTCCGTAAGACATTTCAAGACATGAAGCTTGCTGGCTGTAAACACAAAACACAACCTCAGTGGTGCTGCAAAGCCACTAGTTGCTAACAGCTTAAATATTTCATGAGGAGTGGCCATATAGGCGCAATTAAAGTGTAAATATTAGATAGTTTCTTGCACTAAAATTGAAATAAGCAGCTTTTTTTACCTGACATTATTTAATGACATCATGTTCTGCCTGAATGTTCAGGTTGCTATGGTTTGCGAAAAAAAAAAACGCTAACAAGCTACTGAAAATAACAGCCCATTACAGCATCTCCTGAAATTCAGCCATGACATGCAAACAAAGAGAGACGGGAGAAATATTTCCTCAGCGACAGCGAGGGTTTGTTACCCCAAATCACTGCTTTTTCCATCCAGAAAAAAATTAAACCAGTACATTTAAAATGTTTAATATAAATTACGCATTATCTATTTTGTGTAGTAAAGTCCATTTTTATGAGCTAAGAGGGATTTTTAATCCCTATGTATATATATGATATAAGGAGGCATGGCTTCTGTGTCTCAGTCTAATTAAGGAGCCACCAGGTTAAAGATCAGTGTGTATTAGTTGAACAAATTCTGTTGTATTTGTCATGAAACAGCAACAGTACATTTCTCTGCAACGCCTGAGATTAGGAGAAGAAAATAAGTGGTTTTGTTAGGGTGCTTATTTGCATATTGCTGAATTGCAAAAGTCACGATTAACAACTGGAAAGCAAAATGATGAATCATCCTGAGTGACATTTGTTTGGCTAAATTCACTTGTGATCTGGTGTGTGTGATTAATGATTGCGTGCTGAACACTTCCTGATCTGTTGCCATTTCATACAAAACTGCAGATGAATTAAACACTAATTTATCAGCACCATAGAAACATGACAAGTGCTTGGAGGAAAGTGTGTTTTTTCAGCACACCCTGATTGACGCTGGGATTTACAAGTAGCACAACTGGCTGCTTTTTTTCAGTGCCTCATTATTTAGCATGCGTGGGAGGCTGAAATCTCGGCTTCAGCGAGTCCTAATGGGGTAGCAGGCCTTTCCGCTTGTGAGCTGTTTTAATCTCATTTCGTGCGCCCCGTGCCCGTGTCCCCGGGTGGGAATAAACGAGCAGCGTTTGATCGTTTCATCTCTTCTTTGCGCCCACGGCCTGGGTTTTTTTTTCCTGCCACTGTTTGATTTCAGCAGGGAAATCGATTGTCTGTAGCATCGCTGTCAAACAGATGTGCCGCTGCTGCGTCGTCACGTCAGCTCAAAATTGCGTTACACCTGATGAAAAATGAGTGGATGTATGTCTCACTGCACTAGGACAATGTAAGCAACCTCACAGGACAAGCTATCAAAGCATGCATTGTGAATACATAACTAGCACTGAAGGTCAGCCAGCCAAGGAAGAATTAATTAAAAAAATATATATATCCAGATCCCAATCAGGATACATTACATCATGGAAAAATGAAATGAGTCATTTAAACAAATAGATACTGTATGAACGTGTGCATAATATTTCTTTATTGCTCCTCTCGATATCTTGTGTTTTAATTTATGATTTCCTTTTGCTTTTCTTTGTTTTTTTGGGTTTTTTTTGCCCCTCTTATGCTTCTTTGTCCAAGAAAACAACAACAAAACTGTATATAGTGCTAACAATGTCTGGATTGTCGTCTAAAAAGGGGGGTCGGGGGTGGGGGTTGCGGGGTGAAGATAGTGTGGGGGTAGTAAAAACATATCAACATTTTCATTGATTGGGCAGTATGGTAAACACATCATCATATGTTAACATATTTAACTTTTTTTTTTTTTTTACGTTTACATTTTTGCACTTAATTTATTGCAGTATTTGCCAGACTGATTCAGAGGTTATGATAAATAGCTATTATATAGGAGTAGAAAAAAATACCAAAAATGTGTATTAATTAAATGATATAATAAAGTAATAAATGAAGTGTCAAAATTATATGTTACAGTTAATTGTAAAAAGTAAAAAATTGTGCAGCTACGAAATCACAGGTTATATATATTAATGCACTTGTTCTAATACGTTAGCGTAACAGCTCATTGACAGGGACTTCTATGGCTGATGCTCCAACTAAACAGTTTAAAAATGGGTGTAGTCATAGATGTGGTGAGGTTTTCTGTTAGGAGATGTTTATTTAACATTTACAGAAGGAGTCTCCAGTGTCAGGACTTTGTAACAGACACAGGAAAGTGTTAAGCACAGAGGAATTTATTCCAGTGAGAGCCACTGAATTTTCTTAGAGCACAGCCTTTAACCATATGATCTTCAACATGAAAAAAATCTGCTGTAAAGCTTAATGAAGCTCATGTCTGTGGCTTCTGAACCCCTGTGAACCATTGACAGCTAAAAACCAACATTTCTTGAAATGGTACACATTGCTAGAGGGATTATGTAAATTGCAGAGATTAGAAGCAGGTGAGCAACTGATGCCACAACCTTTTGACTTAAATGTTTAAAAAAATAAATTAAACCTCAGATGTTCAAACAAGCATGTATATTCCAGATTTCAGTAATTATGGTCTAATAAATCCTTTTCAGTATTTTCTCACCTAAATGTTATTCTTTCTTCAGTTTCCCTCATGTTCTGGTAACTAATTCCTCCTTTTCTCCTTTTTCTTGTCTTTGCAGACACCCAAGAGAGACAATGCTGGCCAGGATTGTGTTCCTTTGTTCCTTTTTAGCTTGTGCTAGTTTTCAGGAGGATGAGAGCCCTAAGGTGTCGTTTGGAGGAGCTTGTGAAACGTTGTGCACTTGTGAGGAGAAAGATGGAGTGTTGCACATAAACTGTGAGGAGAGGAACATTAACAAGATCTCTCAAATCGAGGTACCTTCAGATAGACCTTTCCATCTGAATCTATACAAAAACAATATTGCGGAGCTGCTCCTAGAGGACATGGAGGCTTTCAGGAATGCAGTCACCTTGCATCTAGGCAGTAACAGCATACAAGAGCTGGTGCCTGGAGTCTTTGGTGCACTAGGCTCCTTGAAGAAGTTGCACATCAACAGTAATTTCCTGGTAATGTTGAAGGAGGATACTTTTCATGGCTTGGTAAGTTTGGAATACCTCCAGGCAGACACAAACTTTATCCGAGTCGTGGAGCCTGGGGCTTTCAGCAAACTTGTCCGTCTCAAAGTCCTGATCCTCAACGACAACTCCATTGAGTTTCTTCCCAGCAACATCTTCCGATTCGTGCCTCTGACTCATTTGGATCTACGTGGAAACAAATTGCAGACTTTGCCTTACGTGGGCTTTCTGGAGCACATCGGTCGCATCATTGAGCTTCTGCTAGAGGACAACAAATGGGTCTGTGACTGCCAGAACCTTCATTTGAAGATCTGGATTGAGAACATGCGAGCACAGTCGGCCATTGGGGAAGTGGTTTGCAGCAGTCCCCAGCATCTCAGGGGTATCCCTCTGGCCAAAGTGAAACGGGATGTATTGTGCCCATCCCATGCGGATATAAACTTTGAGGAACCGTCCAAGTCTCTGGACATGGTGGTCACCCCTTCCACGAAGGTGGTTCAAATACCAGACTCAAGAAATGATGCAAAGATCCCCACACCTTCTCATGTCCCAAAGACATCTTGTGCATCACAGTGTTCATGTCATAACCATCCTAGTGCTGGGTTCCTCATCCACTGTGAGGATAAGGGCATCCAGAGGATATCTGATCTTGGAATTTTTCAGCAAAGCCCTAGTAAGCTTGTTTTAACTGGGAACATGATAGAGAGACTCCTAAAATATGATTTTGTTACATATGACAGTTTGGAATTGCTGAATCTGGCGAACAACCAAATAAACTATGTAGACAATGAAACCTTCCTGAGTTTGAGCAGTCTGAAAAAGTTGTACCTAAATGGTAACAGGATAGAGAAGATTACTGCAACTATGTTTGTCGGCCTCCACAATCTGGAATACTTGTACTTGGAATATAATGCAATCAGGGAGATCGAGGCAGGATCATTTAACCCTTTGACAAACCTAAAGCTCCTCTTCTTAAATAACAACCAGCTCAGCGCTCTACCAGCACAGATATTTAGAAACGTCCCCTTGACCAAGTTGAATTTGCGAAACAATCTATTCATGCATCTGCAGGTCAGCAATGTGTTGGAGCAGCTTGACTTCCTGGAACAGATTTACCTTGAGAACAATCCTTGGGACTGCACATGTGATCTAGTCAGCATGAAGCAATGGCTGGAGAAGCTGAAAAAGGATACGGTGGTGGGCTCCATCTTGTGCCATAGTCCCAAAAAGGTGGTGAATGCTGAGGTCAGGAACCTGAAGCATGATGTTCTCTGCCCTGGTTTGGTCACCCATAACTCCTTGCCTCCAAGTGAATTTGGGGTCGTAACAACAGAAGCACCAGAAGGAGGCATAAACAGCTTCTTCCGATCCCTAACAGATGCAGTTCCGCTTTCTGTCCTCATCCTCTGCCTTCTTATTCTCTTCCTTACCATCATCTTCTGCTCCGCGGGGATCATCGTTTTTGTCTTGCATCGCCGACACAGGCATTCGAAGAAAAAGCAAGCTGAGGAGCAGCCTCGTGAAAACAGCCCAATCCACCTGCATTACAGCATGTATGGACAGAAAACAACTCATCACTTGGCTGAGAGGCATGACACAAACATGTATGATGAACCTTCTCGAAGTCCCATCGTTCAGGTTTGCAGGAACCCCAGCTACTGTTCACAGCACAAAGAATATGACATCGAGGATTATGATACAGAAAAACCAAATCGGCTTCGCCACAGCATCACGGATAAGGAGAACGGCTCCCCCCTTACAGGGTCAATGAAGTACAAGGCCGTGTCCCCTGAGTATCCCGCTGATTTTGTTTCACTGGGTGACAAGGGATCTTTGTACAAAAACATCCTGGAGCGGGAACGTGAACTCCAACAACTTAGCATCACAGAATATCTCAGGAAAAACATCTCACAGCTACAGGACGTGCAAGTTCCCGGGCATCATCAAGAGCTCAAACTGATGGAGACGCTTGTGTACACCAGGCCGAGGAAGGTTATGGTGGAGCAGACTAAAAACGAGTACTTTGAACTAAAAGCTAATCTACACGCCGAACCGGATTACTTGGAGGTACTTGAGCATCAGACAGCTTTTAACTGAGATGCAGCACACTGTAACACTTAAATATCAGACCTGCTTCGAGAGATAATACCCAAAGTGCCTTGATGAGTTTTAAGCAGACATGAAGTGCAGCTGCTGATCTTTGTCAATGTGGTAATTTAGGGGAAAGCAGTGGAGTGTATGTTACTGAAGAGGGACCTTGACCTTGACCTACTTTTCATAATTAAATGTCAAATGAGGTCATTGCCTGTTGAGTCTTGACAATTTGCCATAAATATCATGTGCCATTTGTCAAATGCGTCCACTTTCAATCTGGTACTACAGGACACATTTGTCAACTTGTCACCTTGTACACTCTTAAAAATGTAGAACATTTAAGGGTTTTTCAGTTCTTCTTTTAGTGGAACCCTTTAAGATTCTATGAAAAGCCCTACGACAAAATGTTTTCCTATCCCAAAGGATTCCCAGTAGATGTAGAAACAGTCAGGACGATTGTAGTTCTGATTTTACCAATAAGTATTTGCAACTACTTTTAGCCCTGTCCCATGTCCCAATATGACTCCCATGGTACCTGTGCAAGCAAAAGTAGTAACAAAATTTAGCACAGGTATGGCAGGTACAGCCATTGGCAAAGCACTATAAGTGAACGAATTTACCATTGGCTGTACCTGCTGTAACCTTAAAGGTTCTTTTTGTTGTCCCTCCTGGGGAACCATTAATGGCTCTATGGAGAATCCTACAACTTAGCAGAAAGTATTCCAAGTAGAGCACTTTTTGGAACCCCCAATTACCCAATAAACCATCAATTGTGTATGTCTTAAATGTGTGTATGTATGTATGTAATGTATGCAAATGTATACACACTATAAATTATAATTTTCTTCTTAATACCTAGAACCTGCCTGGTTCTAAGCTAACCTGATTTGATGATTGGGTTAGGTGGTTGTCAGCCACCTAATATGGTTTAGGGTCTGGAAGCCTTTATGATAGGGATCTGTTGTAGGGTTCTATATAGAGCTAAGTAACTCTTAAAGTTGTTCAGTTATGGTGCATTTCCACTGGATGTACCAGCCGTACCTTTGCAGAACCTTCTTTCCCCTCTTGCTTGCCCTGTTACCATGTGAGCCAAGTCAGGACATGTGGGTGGAGCTAAAATTAGTGCACGCCATTGATGGGTCAAAAATTTTTTTGATGGGGAACATCATTATATAGATAGTTATGGCACTTTGTTACCAAACCGTGCTGTCCTTCTTGGTGGAAACTGCAATTAAAGTCTAAATCTCATTGTCTTCCAAGCAGTGGGTGTTAATGGTCTTCAAGTTAGTATCTTGTTGGCTGTTGGAGTGTTTCGGTTGGTGGACTATTTCTCAATATACACTGCTGTACCTTAACTCCTAGTACCATCAGCATGTTCCTATGCTGATTCCTTTCTGGGTTAGAGTGGTGCCAATACATTGTACAGAGGAACAGATGCAAAACCTGAGCAGAAGGTGCACCTGATAAATTGTCAGCTTATTGTCATTTTTAATATATCTTCTGTGCATTTTCCATAACATTCATATTTATTTATTCCTTTCATTTTTTTCGGCAGCAAAAAAAGCTAGATTCTGTCCATAACATTTTTATATGTTGCATCTCATCACAATCACGATCCCAGCATATACTGCAGGTCATAATCTTACAGAAAAAAAATTGCACTAATCAAAATGCCATTGAAGAGATGGCACTTGACAATCAAGTGTAGCTACTGGTGTGTACGAGATTGATGTATACAGTTTTTTTTTGTTTTGTTTTGTTTCTTTTTGATTTTCATTACTCTACATAATATAACGAACTCTTTTGTGTCAGCATGATAAATAATTATTCAGGGTGGTTTGAAAGGACTCGTTGTACGTAAGAGCACCATAGCTTTATTTTGTACTGATGTAGATCAGAGTATATTTATTCTGTATATATTTGTACATAACGGAACATTTCTATGTATGTGTGCCTTTCGATGTTGTAATGATGGATGTAAATAAAACTTACAGTATAGTGTACAGTAAAAATAAGCATCGACACCATGCTAGCACTGGGTTTCTTTACTATATCTTCAATTGCTATCCTTTAAGTATGCATTTAAAGGAGATACGTTACTATACTGAAATATAGAATAATATAATATTTTTTTCACCAGGTTAACTACAGGATTATTTGATGCAAATTCAATAAAGCAGGTTATATGACTAAAAAATGTATATTATTTGTATTTTCCTGGCAAATTCAGCACCGACCTTTTCAAGATCTGCAAGTGTGCCAGCGACATGCTGTAATCCTAACTAATCCACTTTTCACGTTAACTTTTCATGTTAAGCATCCAAATTTGCGCTATTTTCACACATTGCTTTTATTTTTTACCTTAAAGTTAAATAGAAAAACTCAAATTCTTCATTGTAGTTGAACAAACCTAATCTAAATATCTACCAAGACTAATACTTGAAAAAAATGAGTAGCATTTAGCATTTTTGCATGCTTTTTTTTTAGACATGAATAAATAATATGCACCGGCATATGGATGTAAATCGGAGGACAAGGAGGATGTTTTCCGACGAGCAAAGTGCAAAACAATGTTTATTTTCTGCAACAAGGCTGTAAATCCGTGACGGTGAATATTTTTAGCAGAGAAGCGAGGACGATATTCACAGTGCTGCTAAAATGTATGTGTCTATGCTAATGCTTGCAGACACAAATGATAAAACGTAATTAGCAAAAACAGGCATTCAAATCAGAGTCGAATCAGAATCACAAAAAAAAAATAAGGACAGTATTTTTTTAGCTCGATTTTGGGACAGTAAATGTGGCTAACATGCTGTCGCTAACTAGATTTCATACTCCAGAAAACACACAGGCTCAAAGCTGAGAGGAAAATGCCACAGGAGCTTGACGGACAGGTTAAATTTTTTTTTTTCTTAAATAACATGCTACCATGTCACTTGGAACGAAATATGGACATGGCTGCAAAGTGGGCGTCCTTTTTAGCTGTCAGTTCTACAGAAATGTTGACAGGTTTGATGATGTCCTGCTAGTTAGCATTACTGTCACACTGAAACGTGTAAGATAGCTCACGCTAACACTCACTGAGGAAGGGAATTTCAAAGTACAGTGCTGCTTAGCCAGTAGCCAGCTGGCTATCTGGATTTGATTACAGGTTAGCTCATAAATGTTGGCTAACCTAGCTAGCTGCCTAAACATAGCGGTTGCCAAGTTTGCTAGCAAGCTAGAAAGAAAAAACCTTGTGTAAGCAAAACCTATTTGATGGAAAGTGGTTAGCTAAATTACTAGCATTCTAGATAACATTTTTAAAAATTTTTAACTGACCTGTAACTGTAGCTAAGAAATGTAACTGACTTAATGCACCGTAACTCACAGTACCTCAACCCAAATGAATAACACCATATGAACACTTTGGGATGGAGCTAACATGCTAAATCCACTCCGACTGGTTTTATCTGTAACAAGCCACTTTTTCCAAGAAGTCACTGGTGTGTTATTTCTCCTACATATACATAAGCTAATCTAAAGCTATTTAAACATGACCTAGCGCTGATGTTTACATTAGCTCAGAGCAGTCACGGAAAGTTTGCTGACTCCTTTGACTCGCGCCCGAGTGTGTGTGTGTGTGTGTGTAAGCAGAAAAACTCTTAGGAAATAAACAAGACATTTATTATAACTTGCGAAACGTTAATGACGAAACAAAATTTTATAGTTACTGTAGTTATTGCAAAAACTATCGCAATATTAAATGATATGTTACAATTTTATCACAATCCATTACAACATAAAATATAACGGCATATAAAAATTAACAAGTTTAAATATAGGCTGCTAAACAACCTTATTTTAAACAAAAAATATTTACAATACATTTAATTAGATTAAATATATTAGTCAAATGTACAACTGAAAAAAAAAGAATAAATATGTAGACAGTTTAAATAAATCACCTTCCTTGATTTATCTTCCATATCTTCCATGCTGTATAAATAAATTAATAAATCATGGAAGATAAACTGCAAAACTTTTTGCAATTTATCTACCAACATACTTTGAGTATGGATGCAGTGAATTATGGGTTTTATATATATATATATACACCATATTACCAAAAGTATTCGGTCACCCACCCAAATGATCAGAATCAGGTGTACTAATCATCCAGCGTGGAACTGTCATAGGATGCCACCTATGCAACAAATCCAGTCGTGAAATTTCCTCACTCCTAAATATTCCACAGTCAGCTTTATCATAACAAAATGGAAGCGTTTGGGAACAACAGCAACTCAGCCACGAAGTGGTAGGCCACATAAACTGACGGAGAAGGGTCAGCGGATGCTGAAGCGCATAGTGCAAAGGGGTCGCCGACTTCCTTCACAGTCAATTGCTACAGAGCTCCAAACTTCATGTGACCTTCAGATTAGCCCAAGTACAGTACGCAGAGAGCTT
>CM074970.1:3540576-3556723 GCA_037577455.1 Pangasius macronema
CACTTGGATGGGTTAAATGCAGAGCCCAAATTCCTACTATGGGTCACCACACTTGGCCACACATCACTTATTTCTTGATTTTAAATTTTCTTTCTTTCTTTCTTCCTTTCTTTTACCTCAACACTTCCTCTGTTCCTTTCTTGCTTGCTTTATTTCTTTGCTCCTCGACCATTTCTTTCTTGCTGTCTTGCTCTATCTATCTATCTATCTATCTATCTATCTATCTATCTATCTATCTATCTATCTATCCATCCATCCATCCATCCATCCATCAATCCAACATTCTTTTTGCTCCTCAACCCTTTCTTTCTTTCTTTCTTTCTTTCTTTCTTTCTTTTTTTCTTTCTTTCTTTCTTTTTTATTAATTGTATTTTTTTTCTTTCTTTTTGCTCCTACCATTACCAGCAGCAAGAGTTTCCCTTATTTTGGACAAATATTCCCTACTCCCATAACTGTGTCCATAGTCTACTTTAGAATTTGAAAAACGTCCAGAAAGTGAGGAAATTCTCCAGTTGAAAAGAGACAGAGGAATGTCCGCTCTTTCCAAAATCTTAACCTCTCTTCACAGTTTGTATTCTGCTGTGAACCCGGTGTTGGATTTCTACTTCACTGCCCCATGTTTAGTGGACATGTTGGACAATGTTAAGACATTTTGTTTATGAAGAGAAAAAAAAAAAACATCCACATTAAATCCACATAACCATTTCAGGATAAAAATGACCCCAGATATATGATTTTTTTTTTTAAATTAAATTGATAGGAGAAAATTCTCCAGAGACCAAAAGGAAGTTTTCTTTCAAACTTTTGCATGTCCCGAGGGGCCTCGATGGGTGATGGAAGGTTCTCTAAATCCGCTCTTTAAACGGAAAAGGCTTCTGAGCAGAGTCGACGGAGGCCAAGAGGCTGCTTCGTCTCCAAAAACATAAACACATGTCAGAAGAGTTTGGAGAATGACCGAGCAACACGGCAATAAAGCAGAAACACGCTTGGCCTGAAGACATGGTCCAAAACACCTCCATGACCAGCGGCACAAGCTTACACATTTATTCTCAGACTTCAGGATCATTTTAAGCCTGCAGAGAGATGCAGGAAGTAAGACGACATCATGACTCACTGGCTTTCCCTGCAGAAATTCTTCCATGGATTGCCAAAAGACAAAAAAAAATTGTAGGCAATTCTTCAAGATGCTTCAGATGTAAGATTATGGGATTTAATTGTTGTGGCATCATTGCTGCTTTGTCTCAAAGGTTCCACCAGGTTCCTGTTGTCCTCGAGTTACTACTTCAAGCATGGCCTTGAAAACATCTCGGTTCCTCAAATCATAAACCATACAGTCATCATTTGATGATGAGGTAGCACTGTTGCTAAGCAACTGGACATGAGATTACTCTAGCTATTTACTGAAACTGACAATTTAGCTAGACACACATTTGAGAGTGGAAGTGAGGCCGGTCCATCAGGAACATCAACGTTTACCTCAGATTTGTCGTACAATTGCTATGAAAAGACTCTGGATGACTGAAATTACTCCATAATTACACTGAGCATGGAAAGCTAACATGTATTCAATATAAGCTGCCATTTTGACAGACATTATCATTGTGTCGCTACTTTCAAACTCTTCCACAGTGGTGAGCAGCACAAGAGTGGAATCTTCTTCATGGTAAACACGATGAACGCAGTGAAAAGCTACAGTACAACCAGCAGCTGAGGTAACCAATGAGAAACTGACAAGAACAATGGGGTGAAGTGGCCCAGTGGTGAAAGATGTAACGTGTGTGTGTGTGTGTGTGTGTGTGTGTGTGTGTGTGTGTGTGTGTGTGTGTGTGTGTGTGAAATAAACTCGGGCATCAGAAACACTTCCAAAGGATCTGTTGTTTTCTCTACTGTCTTTCCTTCTTTTTCTCACACTTTCTTTCTTTCTTTCTTTCTTTCTTTCTTTCTTTCTTTCTTTCTTTCTTTCTTTCTTCTCTAAATTTTCTCTCTTTCATGCTCTCTCTTCCTTCCTTCACAATATTTCTTTCTTTTTTCTTTCTCTTTCTTCATGCTGTCTTTTTTCACACTATTTACTCAACTATCTTTCTCTCTCTTTCTTTCTTTCTTTCTTTCTTTCTTTCTTTCTTTCTTTCTTTCTCTTTCTTCATGCTGTCTTTTTTCACACTATTTACTTAACTCTTCTTTCTCTCTCTCTCTTTTTTTTTTCTTTCTTCTCTATATTTTTGTGGTCTCTTCTCTTTCATGGTCTCTTTCTTCTCAATCTTTCTTTCTTTTGTCTCTCTATTTTCTCTCTTTCATGCTCTGTCTTTCTTTCTCTGTCTTCCTTCATGCTGCCTTTTTTCACACTATTTACTCAACTCTTTCTTTCTTTCATTCTTTCTTTCTTCCTTCACGATATTTCTTTCTTTCTTTCTTTCTTTCTTTCTTTCTTTCTTTCTTTCTTTCTTTCTTTCTTTTTTCTCTCTATTTTCTCACTTTCTTTCTTTCCTCATCAACTCCTTCTTTGATTCAGTCCCTCGTTTCGGAAGACAGCATGAGGTTTCTGTATGTTTGCACAAATCCGGCTCAGAGAAAGTGATAATTCCGTAATTCTGGTCAGGCAGAACAGGAGGATTTGCTCTGAACACTGAAGAATAAATGCAGTGAATTTTTGTCACATAAAGTCCAGTGTAGGAAGAAACGCCGGTGACTCGACGCATCAGCATTGTGGTTTTAATCTGCATCATTTAGGTAAACATTCAAATCGTGTCTAGAGACAGCGCATGATGTCATCCTCCAACCAGGACACACAGATCTGCAATCAGCACATGACTAAATATCCCACGTGTTCGGGACAAGCGCGTCACTACTGTTAAGAGAACACCCGAGTGTGTAAGGCTTGTGTTCTTAAATCCGCTGAGTGAATTCCTGAGCGCTTTCTGCTTGCTGAGCACGTCTTCCAGCGGCAATAATTCCTGCTCTGTAAACGGGTTGTCTGGGAATGAGTTTGGCCTCCATCAAGTCTTTATGAAGTTCCGCTGAGCCGCTCCAGTCAATTCAGACTCCGCCGTCATCGCCAATATGCGCACGTGTTACATCATCGAGGGACAGCAACGCATGGTCGTGATGGCTCGTGTCATGTCTCCTGCCTGATATCAGCTAAAACTGAGTGAGAGAAACAGCACAGAAAATGTCTCCTGCGAGGGAAGAGAGAGAGAGAGAGAGAGAGAGAGCCAGAGACAGAAATAGAGACATACAGATACAAAGAGACAGACAGAAAGAAAGATAGAGAGGCAGCCAAAGAAACAGGGAGAGAGGGAGATAGAGGAGGAGACATGGAAAGAGAGACAGAGCGAGAGAGTAAGACAGAGAGCGAGATAGGCAGACGAAGAGACAAAGTAAGATTAGGAGCTTATCCCCGGCTAGAGACAAGCCCCTGGGAAAGAAAATTATAGTTAATGCACGACCAGTGCACAATGATTAGAGTATTATAATTATATTACTTAGGATGGGCAGTGAGGAAGGGTCAGAAGGACAGGTGAAGAAACAGGGTAACAGTGTAAGAGTAAGAGGAGGGAAGACTGGAGATGAGACGTATTGAAGAGGACTGAGAGGAGAGTGATTAGTAAAAAATAAATAAATAAATAAATAAATAAAAAGACGTAATAGGAATAAAGCAAGGGCAGTGAGTGAAAACAGTGAGAAAGAAAGGTAAAGCAAAAGGAGAAGACAAAAGAGCAGACGGTGGAGGTACAAGGGCGCGTTCCAAGAAACGGAAATGTCATTTTAATGACAACGTGATGAGGGAATTTCCATTTATGCTCCCAGGTCAAGAGGATACGATGGTTCACTGCATCATTTGTAATGCGTAAGGTGAAATCTGGCCAGCTTAGAGTAAGAGAGAGAGAGAGAGAGAGAGAGAGAGAGATCGAGAAAAACATGGTGAGCAAGTCATACATAAAGACAGAAATAGAGAGAGCCAGACAGGCATACAGAGAGTGGAAAGAGAGAGGATAGAGAGAGAGAGAGAGAGAGAGAGAGAGAGAGACAGACAGACAGACAGACAGAGATTAAGAGACAGATAGTGCTCACCTACTCATCACCCTGTACCATAAACTATATTATATTACATTACATTATATTGTATTGTATTGTATTATACCTAACAGGCTATGAATGGAAATGTAGAGCTCAGGCTAATAATAGGAATAGTTACTGCAACAGAAATTGTACTGAACTGTCCGATCTTATCTGAGCTATTTTCATGTAATGGCTGTTATCTTCTCACTGTTTAACTGCTGTAGCAGATCTGGCTCCAGGTTACCGTTGGAGTTTACCATCAATATCAGCAGCATACCTGTGTGCAGTCTACATCCTACCACATGAATCCCTCAGTTTTAATGAGGACATCTTTCCCACCGTGAAAGCAGAGATCGTTCCTTTTCAGACAGGGGGGGAAACAAGTACGTGGAGATCTAAAGGCTAGAATTCTGCAAAGAAAATGATTTCATTCCCACAGAGATGCCAATATAGTATGAGCTGGAAAAGCTGTTGCAAAGAAATATCACAGTACAAAAATGGGGGGGAGGGGTTAGGGGGAATAAAAACTCTTGTAAGATTTATACACTGCTCAAGGTCAGGATGCAGCATACCTCCCCTAAAGACACAAAGACACATAAACAACTTTTATGAAACAAGAAACAACAACAACAGATGAGACAGGAGATCCAAAACTCTGAACTGTTAGTTGGATAAACCAAATCGACCTAATAGGTATACATCTGGGAAAACAAATTCACCAGTCTATTCAAACCTGTCCATCCTGAACAAACGGCAATTCAGCCAGAATCCCCTGGAGGACAAAATGTCACTTTCTGATGTAAGAAGACCCTCAAATTAAATAAGTAATGGAATGATTAAATATAGTAATGACAGATACACAAGGCTTTTACCAAATTATTCAACCTGTAGATACTTGTAACTACAGGTTGTAGATACTGGCAGTGTCCCTAAAATCTGGAATCAAGGCCAGATTTCCCAAACTGAGCCAAGAGAGGCAGTCTGGGTGAAGTGTTCTGCAGTATTCTCACCTTGCACACATTCTCACCTTTATACAAAAACATAACCTCCCAAATACGAATCAAATTTCTTTCTACCTAAACACCACAGCACAGAACACATCTATGCTCTTCACACGCTTATAAACACAATCAGGAAAAACAAAAAAGAAGAAGTCAATTGACTCAGTCTGGCATGAAGGACTGACGCTTAAACTCCTCCAGTCTGGTAGAGAGGTGGGAAAGTGTTTGATTTCATTAAATCAGTGTACCAAAGAAATGAGTGTGCTGTAAAAATTGGACAAAAAAGAGGTTTCTGTATTGTGGACGAATCCCGCTCAGAGAAAGTGATAATTCCCGTAATTCTGTTCAGGCAGAACAGGACAGATTTTTTTTTAAAACAAGAATGTGGGGTGAGACAGGGATACCGTCTGAAGACAACTCTAACCAAAGTCTTTATCAATGAATTAGCTTCAATACTGGCGAAGTCCACAGCCCCTGGTCTCACCCTCCATAACACTGAGGTGAAGATCCTGCTCTTTGCAGATGATTTAGTGCTTCTGTCCTCCACACAAGAGGGTCTACAGTGGAACCTATCCATCCTTGAGGAGTACTGCTGTATAAATGCTTGATCAGTAAATAAGAACAAAACCAGCATGATGGTCTTCCAGAATACAGCAAACATACAAAAAAAAACACCAATTTCGAACAGAAAACATCCTACACTTACCTCAGCGCAACCCGCAGTACCACAGGGAGCTTTAACCTGGCTGTACAGATGCTCGCAGATAAAGCATGCAGAACCTCCTACGCAATCAAATCCAAATTCAACAAAACACTAATACCTATTCAAATCTGGCTGAACTATTATAATCCAGTTACACTTTTTTACCTTTGACTTCTATATGGAAATGAAATAGGGGGCCCATTAATCAACAACAAAAGTTGGGACAAAAATCCTGCTGAAAAAAAAATGAATTCTGTAAAACTAACCCACTCCCAAAACTCTAATGTACAAAGCCCTCCTTACTAACTAACTGCCCAACGAAGCTCAGCCTCTGAACCATACGGCAACACAATACTCCAACCTGATCCAAAGCCCAAAAAACACATCAAACACTCACCCAAATATCCACCCAAACATGAACATGCACCCAGAAAGACACACTCACTCACTCAAACACAAACACACTCAAACACCCACCTGAACAAACATGCACCCAAATACCCACACAAACACCCACTCAAACACACTCACCCACACACCCAAACACAAACATCTACCCAAACAAACGTGCACCCAAATACCCACACAATCACCCACTCAAACACACTCACCCAAACACCCAAACACAAACACCCAACCAAACACAATCAACCAAACACACTCACCCAAACATAAACACTCAAAATACTCACAAATATAAACATCCACCTAAACGCTCTCCAAAACACACTCACCCAAATATCCACCCAAACATAAACATGCACCCACATACACACCCAAGCACAATCACCCAAACACAAACACCCAACCAAACACACTCACCCAAACATAAACTCTCTTCCAAACACACTTGCCCAAACATAAACACTGAAAATACTCACCCAAACACAAACACCCATCCAAACACACTCGCCCACACACATAAATCCAAACACAAACACCCAACCAAAAACAATCACCCAAACATAAACACCCACCTAAACACTCACCCACACATAAACTCCCACCCAAACACAAACACTAATCCAAACACATTCACCCAAACATAAACACTCATCCAAACACACCCAAACATAAACACTCAAAATACTCACACAAACAAAAACATCCACCTAAGCCCTCTCCAAAACACACTCACCCAAACATAAACATCCACCCAAACATAAACACCCATAGAAAAACACCCATCTAAATATATACCCAAACATAAACACCAACCGAAACACTCACCCAAACATAAACACCTGCCCAAATATATACCCAAACATAAACAACAACCCAAACACTCACCCAAACATAAACACCAACCGAAACACTCACCCAAACATAAACAACAACCCAAACATAAACACCAACCGAAACACTCACCCAAACATAAACACACTCACCCACAAAAACACTCACCCAAACATAAACACCCGCAAAAACACGCCCAAGCATAAATGCCCAAACTCTCTCAAACACTAACCAATTACTTACCCAAAGACAAACACCCATCCATATACAGACACTCAGCCAAACACAAACACCCATCCAATCACCCACCCACTCAGACACAAACACCCATCCAATCACCCACTCATACACAGACACAAACACCCATCCAATCACCCACCCACTCAGACACAAACACCCATCCAATCACCCACCCACTCAGACACAAACACCCATCCAATCACCCACCCACTCACACACAAACACCCATCCAATCACCCACCCAAACACAAACACCCATCCAATCACCCACCCACTCAGACACAAACACCCATCCAATCACCCACCCACCCAAACACAAACACCCATCCAATCACCCACCCACTCAGACACAAACATCCATCCAATCACCCACTCATACACAGACACTCACCTATTAGTAATACATTTGTTTATTTCAATTAATGGATAATTTATTTGATTATTTTTTGTTGTTGTTTTTCATCTGTTCCTTGTCATTGTATTTATTCATAAGTGTGAATTAGTAACAGCAAGCTGTTTGTATAAAAGGTGGAAACACAAAGAGAAGAAAAAAAGCACAAAAAGAGTCTCTTGTGTGTGGTGGTACTGAATTCCAGCCACTGCTTGTGAGGCTTTAACAGTGAAGGGTGACTGGCTAAAAGCACTTCTTCTAAAAGAAACCACACAATCACCTGACCTTGTTCCTCTAGTAGCCTGATAAGCATCTTTCCTCTGTGTAATAAACTTTTTAAGTGGAGTAGGAGCGGGATTATGCAAGATTTTATAAACAAGACACAAATTCTGGTATTTAATCAGATTTCGCCCAACTTAAACTGTTCCTTAATATAAAACAATGACGGTAAGTGTTCTGCTTCTGGTCTAAAACAAAGTTTGTTTGTACAGTATTTCACGCGATTTCAGTGTAGTTTTACTAACTTGTGCCCAGCTCGTTAAACAGTGTGTAATAACTGAGTGGACTGTAGCATTCATATATAGTTTGCATCTGTAAGTAGCCTCGTGACACACATGAGGTTTAAAGGACGGATGTGAAGAAATGACGATAGACAGATGTTTGAACTCTGGAACATACTGATGGCTTTGGAGCTATTTAACTCAGACCATGGTGGATTGAGCCACGCTGTAACGTGACCTGCAAACAAACGTATTTTAAAAGCGACTGACTCTTACACACTGGGTTCTCCATTTTTAGAGACTATTCTATCCATTTAAATAGAGCGAGAGAGAGAGAGAGAGAGAGAGAGAGACAGAAGGTTTGCATCAGTGCGGCTCTGGTGATCAGGGTCATGTGACCTGATTGACAGGCAGAACACCTGTGGTGTGAGACAGATGGATAGAGAGAGAGAGAGAGAGAGAAAGTGAGTGTGTTAAAGTGGAAATACAGCTGATGCTCTCTTATTTATATACATATACTTACATATATACTTTATACATATTACTTCTCTCTTTCTTTTTCTATTTTTTCTCTTCATTCTTTTAGTTGTTTTTTCATCCTTCCGTTCTTCCTTCCTGTCTCCTTCTCTTCCTCCCTTTTCTTTCTTTCCTCCATCCTTTCTTATTTCTTTTCTACCTTCATATTTTATCTATATCACATTTTCCCTTTATCTTCCTTCCTTCCTTCCATCCATCCATCCATCCATCCATCCATCCATCCATCCATCCATCCATCCCATCTTTGTCTTTCTTGATTTTTTATGTCATGCTTTTTTCTCTCCTTGTCAATAATTTGTTCTTTCCTGGATACATCAATCGCCTTTTTCTTTTTACAGTAAATGTTTTCTATCTTTTTCATCTTCCTTCTTCCCTTCTTTATTCCTCTATTTTTGCTTCTCCTTTATTTTAGTCTGGCTCTTTTTCTCTTTTTCATATTTTCTTGCTATAATTTTTCTCCTTTTATTTTTTTTCCTCCTTTATTTGTTTTGTTTTGTTGTGGTTCCTTTCTTCTTTCTGTATTTGACTAAATTTCTTTCCCCCTCTTTCTTTTCTTCCTTCTTTAGTCCTCGTTTTCCTCTCTACCTTCCTGCTTTTTCTCTCTTTCCTACACAATGTTGATGTTAAACACTTAAAGAGAACCTGGATATTAGCGTTTGGCGTGCTGACTATTTTTATTTTCTCTGACTATAGTATCGATTGGCAATAAAATGAAAACCCAGCAGTAAGGGCCCTAGAGGATAAGTGTACACTCCTCCCCTCCCCCTCGTTTGCCAATTGAAACACGACACTATTGTATCTCGTAGCTTTTGGTTGTGGTGTTACAGCGATCCGGCACCTGGCATAGATCCAGGCTTTTAAAAACATAATGGTTTCACTGAAGTTCACTCACTCTGTGTCTGTGTGTGTGTGTGTGTGTGTGTGTGTGGGGGGGGGTGTGTAGGTGTGTTCAGAAGGGTGTATGGATGGTTTCCAGATCTCTGCCCACTGTAAACCAGCGATAACTCAGAGTCGAAGTTTACCGGCGAGAACAGATGTGCGCACACACACACACACACACACACACACAAGAAAGAAAGAAAGCTACATTATCATATATAGGAAATATGTTGATGAGTTTTTGACATATGAATTTTTTTGAAATTTTGAATTTCGACATATGAAAATATGAAAGCTCACCAGATGAAGATGAGAAGGAAGACGGGATGCCAATTTCACCAGAAGCACCTCTAACAGAAAAGCAAAAAATGAATGTCGGCTAGCTAGCCAGCTACCCAGCTAGCCAAAGTGCTGTAAAGTGTGTGTGGCTTCTTAATAGTGTGGCAAAACTGAATGGAACATTTGGCCATGTTGTGTCTGAAATGTCACTTACTCGACATTTCTTGTCTATAGAACTGCTGTATAAAATCAACACAGCACTAGGAATCATGCGCTTATACTGAATATCAGCTGTGATGTATGCAAAGATCAGGAAATGAAAGCTGACATTCTGACCTATCGTCTCATCTTCATCTTTTGATCTTCAGTGTACGGCAAAAAACAAAAGAGTTGGCTTTGCCATTCCGATACTTTCGGAGCAGACGGTATTTCTTCATGCTTTCATGTTTAGAAAGTGTTTGGAACGAAGTGGCTAAAGCTAGCTAGCTTTACCTCAGTGTATCTCGCTAATGATTTACGTTTCGCTAACGTTTTCCAGTCGTTCCTTTCCGTAATGCTCACCAGAGTTAGCTTTAACTGAGGAATTCTGTAACAATTGCGTAAACAGTCCATTTGACCATGTGACTGATTTCGGCCAATAGGACTGTACCTAAACAACCATGTTCATGATGATTAGAAATAATGAATAAAAATGTAATTTGGCCTGAAGTCAGAGAGAGAAGCACTAACACACTGAACTAGTGATAACCTACACTCTATAATAGTCAAAAGCAGACATTATTATAATCCAAGAACGTTCCAGATGATTAATGTCCCGTGTCATCTCTGCGCCGTTTGTCCTCATCTGTCCCCATATCCCTGTCTTAAACATTAATGCGACATGATCTGGAGAAATGAAGCTGCTAAAGGTGCCTGAAGCCTGCTGTGGGACGAGTGCTGAGGAAGTCACAGATTAAACGGACACCGGATCACTTTATTCTCCAGCACACAATTTGGTGTCACTCATCACTGGGGGTTTGGGGGCGTGGCCTAAAGTGTGAAGGCGGAGCCGGTACAGTAACAGCAATTGGAATGGCAGTTGGTCTGATTTGGGTTTTTGGTTTGTTCGAGCGCAACTCATCGCTGAGGGAAGGTGGTGCAAACTGCGATTACACTGTTATTAGAATAATCAGGAAAAAGGACATGATGGACAAGAGAAAAATGTAAGAAAGCAAAACAAAGAAGGGGGTGAGGGAAAAAAATTAAAAGAAGGAAAGAAGGAAAGAAGGAAAGAAAGAAAAGGATACAATAGGAGCAATAAATAAAGAAACAGGAATGAAAATTAACAAATAAAGAAAGACATTCAATAATAACAGCAATAAATAAATAAATAAATAAATAAATAAATAAATAAGTACTAAGAAATAAAAAAAGAAAGAAAGATGTTAGGAGCAATAAATAAGGAAATGGGAAAGAAAATGAATAAATAAAGAAAGACATTCATGACTAAAGGCAATAAATAAATAAATACATACAAAGAAAGAAAGAAAGAAAGAAGTGAGGAACAAAAATAAGGAAACAAGAATGATAATGATAATAAATAAATAAATAAATAAATAAATAAATAAATAAATAAATAAAGACATTCACACGATAGCAAAAAAGTAAAAAAAAAAAAAAAAAAAAAGTGAAGAAGAGAAAGACGACATGCAGTTTGCATAATGCTAAGCTGGTGGCTATAGGCTCCCACTGCTGGTTAGCTGCATTAGCCTCGTAGCTCCAGAGCACATGTGTAGGTGAGATGCTGAGATATTAGTCCTGAGCCATGTGCATGTGTTTCTCTGTGTGTATCAGGAATGATGATGATGATGATGATGTATGGTAACGCTGATATTTCCTGTCGTCACACTGCTCCATTCATGACTGTGAGCTCTGAAGTGTGTGAAGCTTATCACATCAGCGCTGCACGCTATGCTCATGCCCTTTAATTCTCCGCTCAATGAGTCATTGATGCCTGAGGAGCCGAGTGCGGGCCGGACGTGTCCCATTTACAAAGACGAGAGCGTTCAGGGGGGAAAAGAAGAAAAAAAAAACAGGGAAGAAGAATACAGAAGTTTAAAAAAAATGGAGGTGTATGGAAAAAATGGATACAAAGACTAAACGATGGGACATTAAAAGGAAAAAGAAAGAAAGAAAAAAAAGCATGGATGAGAAAACGGGAGAAAGAAGATGAAGGAAATGAATGAGAAGAAATTCGAGGTAAAACTGATAAAAAAAAAACACAGAGAACAAAAGAAAGAAACAAAAAATAAAAATATAATAAAAAGTTTTAAATGAATGACCAAAAACTAAAAAAAAGAAAAAGGGAGGGAGGATGAGGGTGACATGGGTGGATGTAAACTATATATTATAAAAAAAAAAAAAAAAGAAATTTAAAATATTATTTAAAAAAAAGCATGGACGTGAAAAGGTAAAAAGAAAACATGAAAAAAATGAGAACAAATAAAAAAAGAAAAAGGCAAGAGGGAAGGAATAAAAAGAAATAGTTGGGGTGAAATAAAAAACAAAGAAGAAAAAAAAAAAGGGAAAGAAATAAAAAAAAGGAAGTGGAAAAAAATGATGGAAAAAGAAAGAAAGAAAGAAAGAAAGAAAGAAAGAAAGAAAGAAAGAAAGAAAGAAAAGAAAAGTGGCACAAGAAAAATTAAGCTAAAATGGCCAAATAAAATAAAATAAAAAAAAGGATGGAGTTTAAAAAGGACAAAGCAATAAAAAAAACAGAAAACAGGAATTGAATAAGTACAGAAGCTAAAATAGGTAGTTAGCATCAGAGCTAAACAGAGCTGTAACCTCACATAAAGTAAGTAGTTAGCGTAAGCTAAGCAAATATATGATATTGCTAAGTGGCGTGCTATGTAGTAATGAGTAGAAGCTAAAATCGATAGTTAGCATCAGAAGTAAGCTAATCGTTTGAAATGGAACTGGAGACATGACAGTGCTGAGTGTGTGAGTTAGCTTGTGTGTGCGGATTAGCCTGATTTGGCTGTCAGCATGCTGTGTGTGTGTGTGTGTGTGTGTGTGTGTGTGTGTGTGTGTGACCTCATTGACACAATGAAAATTGCCTGATAAAGAGTTTCAAGGGCACTTTGTAAAAGACAGCAGAAGTCAGACAGTGTGCATCCCATTTCTTTTTTTTTTTTTACCCATAATTCCCTAGATAGGCTTGAAGTCCTCATGAATATGGATTGGCAGTCGCTTCTGTCAGGCAACTAACACGAAGGACGCCAGACACCACACTGCCAATCTTGCTAATAGTGAGGTAGCATCTCAGCTAAGGCTGTATTCCACACCAAAATACTAGCAGTGCTAATTATACATTATGGCTAAATGCTAGCTGCGATGCTAACAAATGAAACCCAGATGTATTAGCTTTGAGGATACGTTGCTAGGACTATTACTAAAAGTACAGCAAAATGAATCTGTGTGAGATGATGTTGTTGACAACTGCAAAATACATCATTATGACATTAAATCACATTTTTATGCTATTGCTAATTATTGAAGAACACAGTAATATTACAAGATAATTACTTAAATACATTTTACTGCTGAAGCAGCCGCCATTTTGACCATTTCCGCATGAAACAGAGTCGCAGCCGTCAGGTGGTACAAGTCGGAGCTCTAGGAAAATTCCTAGTTTATACGTCCTACAGGACGTGAACGCTTTTTACAAGTCGGAATCTCGTAATTACGGTAATTACGGCATGGAATGAACGCAGTTTTACTACAAATATGCAGAAGCTAGCTAGTATAATTAGCAACATATCTAAATTGATAATGCTAATAACACAACATATCTAAATTGATAATTACTAATACAGGCTAATGAGGCAGCTAGGACCAGAGCTAACCAGAAATCACAAACCAAAACACTAGCATCGCTAATAGTGAATGAAACGTATTATGGGATAAACATATTGTATCTTTGCTAATAATGAATGAACGCTAATAAGGGTGGTAAGCATGACAGCTAACTGGATTACACAGTAATATTTCTAGTCATATGTGAAGGCTAATAAGGATAATGAAGGAATGTGTACGCTAACAGTAAATAAAGGCTAATGACATAAATGGTATCAGAGCTACAGATTCTGCACAAATAACAGCCAACATTTCTAAAAATAGATTAAAGGTAATATAGTTAGCATTAGAAATGCCATAAACCTGAAATCTGATGGGGTGTTAACAATAAATAAATATATAAATAAAAATTAAATGAGCAAGCACACCATAACTACGAAATGAGACACACAAACACACGAACGGAAACATGAACGCATATAACATGGCTGAAATCTTCTGAGGAGAATTTCCTGAGGTAACAACAAATGATGCTAATCTTATCTGCTTTTCTGTAATCTCATAATGAATGAAACTTCATTCATCAAATAAATCACTTCAAGATTTAAGGACAACCATCAAATCAAATCATGCTCTCTAAACACGATGCTGTTCTTTTTTCACCTCCTAGCGCCAATTAGCTTTGTTAGCTTTTCTATCATTAATGAGGAAAAGCCATTAGCATAAGCCTGACGCCTCAAAGACATCATTATCACAAGTTTTAGAGGAAATGGCTGCTGAGCTTTACTTTAATGATAGCCGCTTGTGCTATCCTGTCAGCTTGTTTTTGCACTCTGTGCTATTCGGATAGCATCTTAATGCTAGTTTTGAAGATACTTTTGTCAAGATAAATTACTTAAAAGTTTTTGATTTTAAATAACTCACAACAGCACAAATGTCTGTTAATATGTGTAACTTAGCCATAACACTAATAAAACCACCAGAGCAGATTAACTGAGATTTTCCACAACTGTGCAAATATTAGCCATAATGCTAATAATATCAGGCAGCATGAACTAGCATGGATTGATCTGAATTACCACATCAGCTAAGAAAGCTAGCTCAGTGCTTAACATTTTAAAACCTAGGCTGTTTGATGTGACGGTATATGCTGACAGAAAACAAAACAAAAAAATGCTAAGTTTTCAGCAGGTACTTTTCAAACATTTTGAGAAATGGAAAAATAAATAAATAAATAAATAAATAAATAAGAGGTATCTTCTGTCCTCTGTGAGCTAGCATGGATCATAGCATTAAATTGTCAATCATATTTTTTGAAGGCACACTGTGATGATTTGAATTTGAAGGCCACAGAGATTAGTGGATGCTGCAAGCTTGATTTATTTTTTCTTTTGTACCTTCAAATGATAAGCTTTAAAGTTTTTAAATGTCACTTGATAAGACTGTAATGTCACCTTGATAAATTTGTTAGCACTAGCCCTACCATAACATGATGTTAGCACTTACCCAGAGCCATGGTTTCTCGACATCTTATCTATAATGACTACTAATGGAAAAAAAGAATAAGAAATAAAAAATAACATTTAAATAAAAATAACTACATCATCTGACCTCTCATGTTAATGTTAATTGTTAGCACTTATCTAAATGCTAATTCAATTCTAATTTAATGCTTAATGGGAAACTGTGGATTTCTGTATAGTTTGTATTAAAGCAAATATTTTTTACACCTACATGCTAACATTGCTAATATCAAATAAAGCTGTTAGCATTAGCTCCATCCTTATGCTAGTATTAACAGACTATGAAATAATACTTAGATTAGATTAGATTAGATTAAAGGGAAATAAGATTATAGCTAATAAGTGAAACCATGAACTTGTTAGCATTAGTCAAAGTTCATTATGTAGCATTAGTGCATGTTAGCACTGAGTTCTCTACAGCTTATTTATAACATTATTAAAGTAAAATAAGTGAGAAATAAGCAAAATGTGTGTTGGTGCTAGTGTTGCAATCTAGTGCTGGTTCTGCTCGACCTCTCTGTGCAACCAATTAGCACTAATTGAGCCTTTCCAGGTGAAAGCAAAGGCCACACACATTTTTATTATTTCTTTATTTACTTTAATAATGTAATAAATAAGCTGTAGAGAACTCAGGGCTAGCAAGTGCTAATGCTACATAATGAACTATGACAAGTACCAATGCTACTTAATGAACTTTGACTTTGTCCATCGTCTAAAATAAAACAATCACCAATATTTTTCATGGTAAAGGAATACTAGTACTAATAATTTTACCTCAGAGATTGCTGTAATATGTCCACTTGGTGGCCATCTTGGTGGAAAAGGAATTCTTCACATTAGCATTGAGAAGAGCAGGAGAATTTCAAACAGATGAATTGAAAATATATATTCACTATATATATATATATATATATATATATATATATATATATATATATACAGTTGGGCTCATAAGTTTACATACC
>CM074970.1:3556823-3572331 GCA_037577455.1 Pangasius macronema
GAGAATATGAATGATAACACAATATCTATATATATATATATATATATATATATATATATATATAGTTCAGCAGGACTACTCTACTAAGTCATTTATAAAAGAAAAAAAAAGTTTAACTACTTGATTAGAAATGTGCAATTACAGCTTAAAAAATGGAGGTAGTTAAACTAGCTAGCTAGCTAAATTGGCTAGCACTATGTTAACATATACAGCTTGGCTAAACACTGAGATACGTATTTTTCAACACTGATAATATTACATATAAAAAGTTGGTCCTTTAAAAAGAGAATTATTTCAATTACTATTAACTGGTCTTGTGGTTGGTTTAGTGTATAAAGAAAAGATTTTTTATTTATTTGACCATGAATCTATTCATGTGATTCACTTCAAAGAGTCACTTTGAATTAAAACGAATCATCCGTCTCTGAAACAGATGCTCAGTTAACTGAGACAAAACAGGAAGTGTGTGCTTGTGTGTGTGTGTGGTCTCCGAACAGGCAATGGATCCCAGCATACATAAAATATGATGTAATCATTCTTTTAGACCATTTTCCCGCCATAAAGTACCAACATGGGAGTCCAAACTCCACACTGTGCACCACTTCACGCTGCAGAAATAATGAAGTATCTCACAGCGGGAGACTTGCTGTTCGTGTGTTTCTAAAAATAATATCTGATTTTGCAAAATCTATGAGGACTATGAGAGTCCATGTCAACAGAAAATCAATCACATTTTCATCAAGAAACAGATGAGAGGAAAACAATGAACGTTAGCATGGCAAAATTACCATAATACAATAACAAAACTTCCAGTGTTCCCTCGTGAAAGTGATGGAGAAATAAAAGATCTAAGGTAAAACTTTAATTTTTTTTCTATTCTATTATTTTATTCTGTTATTTCACAAGCAAGCTAGTTAGCATGCTAGCTAGTTGACAACCAGAATCTCTGAAGAAAGACTTCAAGACTTCAAAGCCTACTTACAACTATACTAATTTCTGGGTATGGCACTCTCATTACCTTTCTTTAAGACACGCCCCCTTACAGCACCCTCATTACCTTTCTTTAAGACACGCCCCCTTACAGCACCCTCATTACCTTTCTTTAAGACACGCCCCCTTACAGCACCCTCATTACCTTTCTTCAAGACACAACCCCCCTTATAGTGCTCTCATTACCTTTCTTCAAGACACGCCCCCCTTATAGCGCTCTCATTATTGTTCATCATAACATGCCCTCTTATAGGGCTTTCATTACCTTTCTTCAGGACACGCCCCCTTATAGCGCTCTCATTATCGTTCTTCATAACACGCCCACCAACAGCACTCTCATTTCCTTTCTTCAGGAAATACCTACTTATAACCACCTTCATTTCTTTTCTTCAAGACACGTCCCCTTATAGCCACTCCCATTTCCATATATGGCCTTCAAGACACACACATAATGTCGGGGAGGGTAAAGACCTATACCGGAAGTTTTGTAGGGAAAAATGTTGGTAAGTAAAACAAAGAAATTCTGTCAACCACTCACAGCCAACTTTTATTTATTTTCTTTGAGACACACCCACTTAAAGCAACTCTTATTTACTTATATGGCCTTCAAGACACACCCACACTGATTCCTTTCCTCAGCACATGTCCATTTACAGCCACTCTCATTTACTTTCTTCAAAACTGCACTCACTTTCATTTCTGTATGATTTCTATCAATGACTTAAGACACGCCCAGTCAGAGCTGTTCGTATTACCATATATGGATTCAAAGACAGTTCAGTTCAGTGGTTATCATACGCAGATGACAGGCTGGAAACAATTAATTAAATTAAATAATTAAACTAATTAATTAATTGAACTACTGTAAGAAAAAAAAAAGACATCAAAAGTTCCTGATGTTTGGAGCTTTATTTTGTAGCAAGGTGTCAATTCTGGAGCCTTTTTTCCTGCAGCCGTTGTGCGAAATTGTGTTTGAAGTCACGTCGTGTCCACAGGGGAGCTGCAATGTCAGCGACTTTTGTCTCTAAGTCCCTGGCAGATGGTACAAAGCTCTTCATAAGGACTTCAGCTCGATGTCTGCAGGATGAATTTCTGAAACGCCATCACAACTGAGGACACGCTCGGTGTAAGCTCGCTTTTGGCTCTGTTTTCTCCACGCTAATGTCCACCGTAGCGTCATTTTGACCATCTGTCAGAGTAAACTTGTCTGGTTAGCTGCGAATTCCAGACAGTCTGAGCTTTTGGGCATTTGCCGACTCATTCCGAGATAAATAGTGTGATGGTTGTGGTTGTGTTGTTTCAACAGAGAGGGGAAAAAATAGCTAGCAAGGATTAGCAATTAATTATATGTGACTTAAAATCCTGTCACAAATCCTATCATAAAATCATGTTAGCTAACTGGCTAATGTCAACATATATAGTGGGAAAAAAAAAACATACAGATGAAGGACTAATAAAACTGTCAAAATACAAAATGCGTACGTGTTTCTGTAAGTTCGGGGATGAGAACATTTAAGCGACTCGTTGCCGAACAGCACAATGTCCCGAGGGAAAACCTGGACTTTTTTTTTTTTTTTGCTTTTAATGCATTTTTCTGTTCAGTGTATGCCGCGAAACCTATTTATGACTTCTCAAGGTTGTGCGAACTGGCACACGCTACTACGCTCCTTTGGTCCACTGGGGCTGAAGTGTGTGTGTGTGTGTGTGTGTGTGTGTGTGTGTTGCACAAGAATAGATGATGCAAAATTCAGGGTCACACTTTAAGCCTGTGATGCATCAGACTCCAAATAAATCGAATGAATAAATATTAAAGCAAGCCATTTCAGGTTACAGAGAACGTCGTCGCATGAATAAATGTTTCTAAAGATTCACTGTTTATCTGTTTATCGTCTGCGGCTTCCAAATATTCGAGTGTTAGTTAATAACCTATAGAACAATTAACAATCTCATATTAGTTTCTTAAATAGTTAACAGTGGGAAGAAAGAAAGAATGAAAGAAAGAAAAGGATGGATATAGGGAAAGGTTGGAGATGTTAAAGAAAAAAGGTAAAGAGAAAAAATGAGGAAAATATGGAGGAACGACAGCAAGAAGAGGAGATGGAAATGGAGATGGGGGGAAAAAAGAAAAAAAAAATATATCCATAAATGTAGAACAAGACTGAGAATGAAAAAAAAGAATGTGTGGAAGGGTGAAAGGAAGAAGTAAAGAAAAAGGACCAGATGGAGAAATGGATAAAAATAGAGAGAAAATAAAGAAAAGAAATTATGAAGATATAAACAAGGAGGACAATTGGATGAAAAAGAAGAAAGAAGAAAGAAGGATGGGAAGTAAACACAGAAAAAGTAAAGGAAGAAAAAAGTAAAGAAAGGGAAAAGAAAAGCTGGAGGAAAAATAGACATAAAAGAAAGGGAATAAAGTGAAGCAATTATGCAAGGATGAACAAAAAAATAAAAGTGGATGAAAGCAGAGACAAACAAACAAACAAACAAACAAATAAGAAGGACCATAATGGGTCAAGAAACAAAACGAAAGAAAGAAAGAAAGAAAGAAAGAAAGAAAGAAAGAAGATGGGAACAATAAATAGAAAAATGAATATAGTAAAGAAAGGAAATAGAAACAAGAATAGAAAGAAAAAAGTAAGGAAGATGGGAAGTAAACAAAGAAAAAGTAAAGAAATGGAAAAGAAAAGCGGGATGAAAATAGACATAAAAGAAAGAGAATAAAGTAAAGTAATTATGCAAGGATGAACAAAAAAATGAAAGTGGATGAAAGCAGAGACAAACAAACAAACAAACAAATAAGAAGGACCATAATGGGTCAAGAAACAAAACAGAAGAAAGGAAGAAAGAATAAATAATAAAAGTAAAAATAAATAAATAGAAAAATTAATATAGGAAAGAAAGAAAGAAAGAAAAGCAGTTTATGCATGTTTTTAAATTGTAAATCATCTGGTTATATTCTCTTCTAATAATTTGCTGATACTCATCATTTATTTATTTTAAATAAATAAATAAATAAATAAATAAATTATAACGAATGCCGATGAAATTCTCTTCAGGTTATTACAAAATCACGCTAGCTTCTGATTGTAATCTGGGGATGTGAGACGACTTTATGTGTGTAATATTAATCTACTCATTAGCACTGTTGTTCTTATGGCTAAGATAATTATGCGCATATGTAAATGAGGTGATAGAACTCCTCGGTTCCTCTCGCAGTTGCCGTGGAAACAGATATGTATAAACGGAGTGTGAAGAAGGAGATTTCCCCCTTCGCGTTTTTCCATGTATTCCCCACCCACCCCCGCCGGAGTCTCTTATCTTTGTGTTGTTTATTTTTAGGCTCCTGTTTTTTTTTCTTCCACATTTTACTAGCTGATGCAAATAAGATCAATAAAAAGCGGAACGAAAGCAACCAATCAGAAGGAAGCAGTGTTCGAGTTCAGCTCCCGGTAATAAAGACAAATAAAAGTAGTTTTATTTCCACCGCTGAGTCGGCGCTCCTCCGAGGCCTGAAACTACACCGTCGTGACTTCTTCATTTTTTTTACAACATTCTCCAAATTTAACCATTTTTTCCCCCCTCATACATACCTTTATGCTGGTTTGTTTTCTTTTCTTTTCTCTCGGTAACTCAGATTTAACGCCTTGTAAATGTCACTGTTAGTATAAAAGCACAATGGAAAAAAAAAGAAGAAAAACAAACTTCAGCTGTTGTTGTAGGTCAAACATCATCAGTTCCGTTTTTGAAGACGTGTACTGGACTGCTTCAGTTGAAGAATCTGGAAATACTGTCATGCTTATGATGAAATCGGCCCTGAACTATATCACCCATCATCCCCAGTATGTCACATGACCATGCCACATGTCCCACTGATCACCCACAACACATTTTGTGTTAGCCCTAATCAGCTCCCCTGTTTATAAGTCCTGGCCTCTGTCTGTTTCATTGTCAAGCTTTTGTCATTGTTGTGCGTATGTGGAATTGTGTGTTCCACAGCCTTGATCATAGTCTGCCTGTTTTTGCTTTATATCCAGTGTTTATATTTACGGTCCTTGTTTCACAGTTTTGTGTGTTTGTGTCACACTTTTGCAATAAAATCTGCACTTGCATCCACCAGCCTTCGCCTCCATTACATGACACCTACACTACACATTGCTTCGATCTAGCTACAGTGGATATGAAATGTCTACCAGCCCCTGTTAAAATTGCATTGTTTTTTTATATATATATATATATATATATATATATATAAAACTCATGTTAAAATGTAATGATCATACACCTGCCATACATCTGCCAAAGCCATGATCCATGAAGAGCTTACTAAGCATGTACAGGATCTCGTAGTCGAAAGGTATCAATTAGGAGAAGGGTAACAAAAGAAGCTCTAAAACATTAGATGTACCATGTGGAGAAAATGGGGCACCACAGAGTCGCTGACATGTAGAGGACGTTCCTCCTAAATTGATGAAAGGACAAGAAGAAAGCCTATCAGGCAGGCTGTGAAGAGACAAACATGAAAGGAGCTACAGGAAGAGCTGGCAAATATTGTTCACTCCCTGGATGTGACAACAATCTCTCATATTCTTCACAAGTCTGGGCTATGGGGTAAGGTGGCTAGACAGAAGCCCTTTCTCACAAAATAAACATCCAAGCCCAAGAAAAAAAAACAAAACAAACAAACAAACAAACAAAAAAACATGTGGAAAAAATGTGGTATGGTCTGATAAGACCAAGGTAGAACTTTTTTGGGCATAAGATATATTTGGCACAAAAACAAGATGGCTCATCAACCAAAGAACACCATACCCATGGTGAAGCATGGTGGTGGCAGCATCATGCTCTGGAGCTGCTTCTTTTCAGCTGGGACTGGGGCTCTAGTCAAGATAGTGGAACAAAATTGCTAAATCAAGAAGGTGATAGACTTACACAACTGTATTACAAGAATACAGTATTAGCTATTTTAATTTTTTTGCTTTCTAAACATTAAAGGTGGAACAGACATTTTTCTATCCACTGTAGCTAAAGTTAAAAGGAAAACACACACTAGCATTCATTCTGGAAGAACTGTATAAGTGTTACAGAGTAAAACAGGTATACACAACATATGAATAATTTTATAAAAAAAAAATTACAAACCATGTCGATAATATATTACATTTCTGTCCATGACTCAGTGGCTGATGAGTCACATGACCAGCTGAACGCCTCTGTTTGCTCATCCAGATCATTTATCCTAGCATGACTCTCTGCACCATAGCTTGAGTCCTAATTAGCGGCTAACCATCGTGACAAATTCAGGACCAAAAGCGGCAGGCTCGCTTCAGAGTATCTCATTAAAATCTGCCCACGTTAGACGTAGCATCAGCAATCCCACCCGTTAGTACTAATGCATTAGCAGGTGAGAACAATGAACTAGTCTGTATGTTTCCACTGAACAGAAAAAGTGTGACATTAGTGTGAACTTCAAACTTTGCTTAATGACTTTAGAGGCGGCTCAGAGTTCTCGCTAACGCTAATGTTTTGTGTCAGCTTTGTTCTTTCGCACGATCACCGTTTGCTTTACTAGCTATCCTGATTCCCAACAAACGGCACATAGTATCATATTTATATTATTAAGTATCGTGTCTGTCTTTAATGTCAGGACTACAAACGCCTTAGCATTAATTTTAATTATCAAGGAGGTTCGGTATGGTCTTATCTTTGAAACAAAAAAAAAAACCTACAGATGACACAGGTTAAATAAAGAAAAAAGAAAGAGAATGAAATAAGAAAGAAGGAAAGATAAAAGTAAAAAAGAAAAGAAAGAAAAAGGTTGTATGAATAAACAAAGAAAAAGAACAAACAAAAGTTGCATAAATAAAGAAAAAGGATGTAAGATATGTAATGAGAAAGAAAGAAAGATTGCATAAGTGAATGAATGAATGAATGACAACAAAAGAAACAAAAGCTTCATGAATAAAGAGTGAAGCAGTGGAAAAATAAAGAGAAAGAAAGAAAGAATGGTTGTATAAACAAAGAAAAAGGAAGATGGGATGAAAGAAAGACAAAAAAGACCATGAAAGAATAGAATCAAGAAAGAATAGTGGAAAAGTAAGGAAAGAAAGAAAGAAGTGTATAAACACTGTAAATAAAAAGAACGAAAGACAGAGATGTTGCATGAATACGTAATGAAAAACTACGCAAAAATGAGAAAGAGAAAGAAGAAAAAAGAAACGAGGAAAGAAAGGAAGGGAAGGAATACAGAAAAGAAAGAAGAACAGAAACAGGAAGCAGAAAGCATCTGCATTTTGCCGTCGAAATGCCTCGTTATGCAAATCAGTCCCGTTATGACACCCCCCGCCCCCCCGATGATCACGCCCTCCTCCCACTGCACACGTTCTCAACAAGCCGTTCTCGAGCCATGAATATCATTATATAATAAACACTAGCCTTGTAGCATTATTGCATATCGCTGCTTTAATGATGTGACTGCTGCACATTGTCACGGGGTTTAGTCTTCGAGAAACATGTATTACTGCAGCCCTGCGACTGACCATGTGACTGTGGAAAGGGGGACAAAGATGAAGAGAAAAAGGGGAAAAAAAGAGACAGAGAATGCCCTTGGCACACTTTCACATGAAATCTCCTGAGCGCCCACACACACACACACACACACACACTTACACTTATGTCAGATAGATTTCAGACAGCTGGAAATGCCATCTAAGTGTGCACAGATCTCAGAAGCATCACACACACACACACACACGTTTAAATGCTGTTTAGTTATTAAATTGTGTGCATGTGTGTACTTCAATATTTTGTCACTGTTCAGACATTTTTTTCTTCATTATGGTTTTTCATAAACAGTCAGACTGAAGCACTTTTGTTTTTTTTAACCAACCGCCTCGTTTTCATCTGACAACCTTGTGTACTGACATTTCATTTAGCACTGAAGTCCAAGAAGAAGGGTATTGCTTGTACAGTTTGTGGTTGCCATGGGAACTGGTAGTAATGGTTGGTTTTTAACATAACATAACTGACTAAAGTGGGCATTCCGTTAAAAAAAAAAAAAAAAAAAGGAAAATATGGACTGCAGAAGGTCCCAGGTATGTTGCGATAATATGTTTTTCATTTCAAAAGAGAAAAAAAAAACACACACACACAAACAAGATGTTCAGAACAGTGTTTGGCTTTAAAATGATAAATTATGAGTAATTATGGGATTATGGGTAACCATCTCGCTTGCCACCAGGAAGATAAGTACGCGTCACGTATATCTGCATTGCTGTGCGCCGACCAGGCTTGAAGTGAATGCTGATTGGTTGGTGGAGAGGTACGTCCACTTGCAGAACTGGAAACTTTGTGATGAGACGTTTACTTCTTGTGTAAGTTTAATCAGATTCAGAATAAAATTGTTCGATTCAGAGAAATTCATCTCAAGTGTAACAAATTAGAAGTGTAGGCTTGAATCAAAAACACTTTGTGAAGAATCGCAGTTTGGATTTACTCATGCTGTTAGTTGCTCAGACGGGTGTATTTAATTAAATTTCTCCTCTTTGATAAAACTCATTGGACAGACCAGACATATAAATGAACAGCACCAGTGAGTTTTCCCCCTTTTTCACTATATAATTGGCAGAGTCTTTTATTAAATGTGAAACACGCGAGAACAAGGACGAGGGTTATGTAACAGACACAGAGTAGACAAGCATGAACATGGATAAGGCAATCAACAAAAACGTTACTTACAACAGACGCCAAACAAATAGTGGCTATACAAACGAGACCTCAATACTAGTGTTTATTGTGGATAAACCTGGTTCAGGTGTTCAGGTGCAGTGGATCATGGGTGCTGTAGTCTGCTCCACTTTAGGCACTAACCTGACAATCATCACATTATTCAGGCTCGCCAACCTTTACTTATTTTGTGTAGCAGTTCTGAATTTCAGCATCAGAATACACTCAAAATAGGCAAAAAGAGTCTTCTTTTTCCCACCCAAAAAAACAGCAGATGCCAATCAAAATGGGAATCTAGAATGATAGACAGTTGCATAGGTGTTTTGAATACTCCAGTACTGACTGACACCAATGGACGCCCTTTCCCCTTCCGTCCATCTCACGTAATCTTCTGCCTCGACTTGATTGTCCAGTCATACTGCCCCATTTACCTCCATAGAGTTATTATTGTACCTAGTGATCAAAAATGTTAACTGCAACAAGCACTAAAAGAGGCCCACTTAGGCAGGAATCACACTGCCCCATGCTCACATTGCAGTGGAGGAGACTAATAACAGGGTTGCCAGATTGGGTTAGTTTAAAAATACTCCCCAGCCACCAAGATCGTATTTGATAGCAAGTAATTACTGAGTCTCTCTTTTCCAATGGCCAGTTTTTGGGCTAGTTTCTGAACCTTTTGTGGCTTTTGAGATGTAGTTGACCTGGAATTTTTTTATTTGAAACCTGGTAACCCTGGTCAATGATGTTAGACTTAACACAGCTGAACAAAGGTATGCCTAAAACTAATCAAAAACAAGCTGCTAGACTGTGTGGTAGATGAATGTATATTGTCAACTCTTTACTGACTATTACTGGATAACTCTAAACATTCACTAGATGGTAGGCTACAGCATATGTCACGTGTAATGAAGTCTTAACTTACATTGTTTGAGGCTATGTCATTATTAATAACGTCCTGTGTATGTATAGCAGGACCGTGCATTACTCCTGTAGAGGCTTGGCAGGTCTGCATTATTGTATAATAGATTTATGTAGAGAAAACTACATTCATGATATTGTGGCATGTGAATATAAAGTGTGAGGCTTTATATCGCCTGTTATTACAATAGCTAAGTTAATCCAGAAATATCACACATTTTACTTCCTTTCTTTTGTAATGTCATCGCAATAAGGACACAGAAGGTGATGTAAACCACAGCAACTCAATGTAAATGAAATCCAAAGCATCTGTCATTCTGTGATTGTTAGAATTGTGGATTCAAACACTAATTAAATTGAAGTGCTTCAGTACAAGAGCTGCTGAATACAGACAAGTGAAAGTACTTCAAATACACTTTGAGTGAGATTTGACTTGGTTTATATTTTTAAGTTTCTTTTTTTCCCCCAGTACTTAATTATGTCCATGTTGTATTCTATTTATTATTTCTACACACTGAACTTGCCTTTATTTTCACATTCTCGTTTCTGTGGCACTGCCTCCTAGTAGACACAGTCACGTTATGTGCAAGTATGAAAACTGACCCCTATGCACAATCCTTTCACGAGATCGCAGATATGCTCTCGCAGATGTATAAATCAGCCCTTAGCTGACCCTTACCTCATTTATCAACTTGTCCATTGCCATTCCATTAAAAAGAAGAAAATGCAGACTGAAGAAGCTTTTTTGCTGAAATTTAAAAAAAGAAAATGAAAAAATAAGACTAATTATAACAAACGGTGAGTTGAGACGGATGCAATTATTAAAGCGTTTTAAAGAGGCAGGCAGACAAATCCAAAACATGACTCAAAATCATTAGGTGATTTACAAACAACAATGTTGGGGGTAATCCAAAAGCAAAAACCAGGAAACAAAGCAAGATCAACAACACAAGAATCAAAACATGGAACAAAGGCTTGGTATGAACAGAAGGCAAAACACTGAACAATACTTCACCATGAACAAAGACACACGGGGCTTTAAATATACAAACTAATTAAGGACATACTGCATACAGGTGAGAATGATAAGGACACATGAGGAAGACAGCCAGTGACAGGACATGGGTGGAGATAAGGCATCAATCAAAACAAAAACACACGTGGCAATGAAAACAAAGACATGACAACACGGAAGTGCGTGCTTCGGTGCTGTAGGCTGTACGAGTGCTAAGCTCTTCTGCACACAGCATTCAGCATGAGGGGCATGAGCAAGTCTTGGGAGGCCGTCTCATCGGCCTCTAGCAGGTCTAGCAGGTCTAGGAAGACTGTACCATTGACCTCTGACATTGACCTCTTGGCTAGGGAACCCATGCCATGAGCCGCTGGCATGAGAAGAATTTGGTTTCCCACACGGTTGGCCTCAGGCAGGAGCAGGACATGGGACTCTGCCTTGTCGAACTCGGGCATTAGTGGGTCTTGGGAGGCCAACCCATCGCCCTCAGGCATGAGTAGGTTGTGCAAGGCTGCGCCACTAACATCTAGCTGGATCAGTACTTGGGAGGCTATGCCTTCGGCCTCAGGCTTGAGCAGGTTGTGGAAGGCCATGCCTCAACCTGTAGCTGGAGCAGGACTTGGGATGTCCCACCATTGGCCATCAGGAGCATGGCGTAGGAGGCCGCGCTGTTGGCCTCTGGTGTGAGCAGGACCTGGAAGACTTGGGACACTGCGCTGTTAGCCTCTAGTCAGACCAGCACTTGCTAGGCTGCGTCGTCAGCCTCAGGCAGATGCATGTCATGGGAGGCTATGCCGTCGGCTTCAGACAGGAGCTAGTTTTTGGAGGAAGCGTCATCAGCCTCTGGTGTGAGCAGGATATGGAAGGCCATATTGTTGGCCTCAGGCATGATTGGGTCTTGGGAGGCCAACCCATTACCCTCAGGCATGAGTAGGTTGTGAGAGGCCGTGCCATAACCTTTAGCTGGAGCAGGACTTAGGATGTCCCACCATCGGCCGCTACCGTTAGCAGGTTGTGGGGGACTGTGCCATCAATCTTTAGCAGAAGCATGTTGTGCGAGGCCACGCCACCGACCTGTAGGAGGAGCAGGACTTGGGAGGCCATGCCATCGGCCTCTAGTATGAGCAGGTCATTGGAGGCCGTGCTATTGCCCTCAGGCAGGAGCATGACATGGGACGCAGCACCATTGGCCTCTGGTGTGAGCAGGACCTGAGACGCCACGCCATTGGCCTCAGGTGGGAGCAGGACTTGGGAGGCCACGCCGCCAGCCTCTAGTAGGAGCAGGACTTGGGAGGCTGTGTGATTGGCTTCTAGCATGAGCAGGTCATTGGGAGGCCCCCCCATCAGCCTCAGGCATGAGTAAGTTGTGGGAGGCTACACCACCAATCTCTAGCGTGAGCTGTTCTTGGCGGGGCCACACCGTCAGCCTCAATCTTGAACAGTTCATGGGAACTCGCTTGTGGAGGCCACCCTATTGGCCTCTGGGCAGAGCTCTGGAGGGGAGGCTCCCTTGCCATCCTCTGGAGGGAGCTCAGCATGGTTGTCCTGGCATTATGCCCCTCATGCCTTCCTGCTGCATCCATGGTGAAGGTGAAGTATTCTGTCATGAATGGCGAGTTGAGACAGAGGCAATTGCAGTTAAAGCATTTTATTAAAGAGAGGCAGGCAGACAAATCCAAAATCAAAATGAATGGTAAACAGCCAGTGGTCAGGCAATTTATAAAAAAAAAACAAAAAAAAAAAACATAAGGGGTAATCTGAAAGTCAAAACTAGGAAACAAAGAAAGATCTAGAACACGAGAATCAAAACACAGAACAAAAGCTTGCCATGAACAAAAACATACGAGGGTTTAAATATACAAACAGCTTAATTGCAAACGGAATACAGGTAAGAATGATAAGGACACGTGAGGGAGACAACCGATGACAGATATGGGTGGAGACAGGACATCAATCAAAACAAAAACACACGTGGCAATGCGAACAAAGACATGACAGCATGGAAGCAGCATGCACTTCAATTCAATTAAATTTTATTTTCTATAACAACAGGTATTTTATTTTTTTAACAACAGGTATTGTCAAAAAAGCAGCTTTACAGAAATAAATACATGTAGGATATAAATTTTAAATGTATGAATTTATCCCTAATGAGCAAGCCAGAGGCGACGGTGGAGGCTGTAGGTTGTATGCATGCTGAGTGCTTCTGCACACAGTACTCAGTGTGAGGGGGAGATTCCTGACACTAATACAAAGAAGAAAAGTAGACAATTCATTAAAAAATAAAAAAAAGAAAAGAGTAAAAATGTGAACCACTGAAGCAGCAGATTGTGTTCTTTTCTTTGCTGCAAAGAATGAAAAAGAAAAAAAGAAAATGCAGACTAAAGATTAAAAAAGAAAATGAAAAAGAAAAAAAGTCTAATACAGTGAAAAAGAAGTGGACATTCCCTATCCTATTGTCTTTTCTTCTTTCATTATCTATACACTATATTTGTGTGTATTGTGTGTTTGTGTCTGACACTACACTGAACCATGTGTGTGTGTGTATGAGTGTGTAAGGGGTTGCAGGTGTATGGCAATGCGACTGGTCATCCAGTCATGCAAATTCAATTACTCACACACACAGACACACACACACACACACACACACACACACACACACACACACACACACACACACACGTATGTAAGTGGGTCAGTTTCTGAGTTTTAGGTGAACAGAGTGGATGTATAAATAGAATGTAACAGATGTTCATGCAAACTAAAAGCAAATTCACACTTTTTAAAAATGCAATTAACACTAAAGCTTTTAATTTATACATAAGCAAAAACACAAGTGATGCTTGTGTTGTTTTGTGTGTGAACTCCCGCATTAACTCTAGCTAATCTAACTGAAGTGTATGTATATGACATAGTCAACCACACAGCTTAGGAATATAATTTTAAAAAATTCAGACCTTAGCAATATTCCCTTCCAAAATGTAATTTTTAACACTAATTTTGAGTAAAAAGTTAATACTCTTGTGATGTAAACAAGCAAGCAAGTGAGCAAGAATGAAAGAAAAGGAGACAAAAGAGGAAAAGAAATACAAAAAGGAAGCAGGAAAATCAAGACAATGATAAAGAGATTCAGAACAAAAAAGGAGAGGCAAAGAGGGGAAAAAAGAAGAAAGAAAAAAATATAAGAAAATAAAGAAAGTACAAGAAAAAAACTAAAAGTGAAGTTTTAGTTCTGTGAAAAACGGTTTTGTGAGGGAGCTAGGTGTTTAGCATTAGCCTAGCAAATTATTTCCGGAGATATTTTGAATTGTTAGTTTCCAAAAGATTTGAGCAAGGCCATGGCTAGTTAGCACCATAGATAGCTATCATTTAAATAGTCAGCAGAACTAGTTAGCTTGCCGTTTTAAAGTAGAAACTGTGTCAGAAACTGAGCAACATCTAGCTAAACAGTTTGATAACACAGTCGTCATGTAACCATGGATGTCTTGATCAGCTCCCTAGCTTCCTAGTTCGTGAATCAGTACATTGTGTACATGAGCTGGGGCACTTGATAAGGACCCTGGCTCCTAGTAATCATTTGAGAGCTACAACAATGATAATAAGCTACTTACATATGTAGAGTAAGTTGGGTAACAGTTCTTCCACCATTTTTTGTTTTGTGCTGAGAGGCTTCAGAAAATATGACGTCATTTCCAGTAAGGGAACATAATGAGCATTGATGCTCCCTGGTTTTTAATGGTGAATTGTGGGATTTTTTAGGGAGCGAAAGTTCCAGTGCACTGGAAAGATTCTGCGAATGAGTCAGCTCTTAAAATGGCCGACCTAAAAGCCCTTAAAATGGCCGACTCCTTGATCAGTGCCCTGACTACTGAACTAGGGTGCTGATTGAGCTGTTACTGATTCCACCCAGAAGAATACCATCTGTGACATCAGAAAAATTATATTATGATTCCGAGGGTTGAATTCTTCTGTGATTATTTAGTCATACAGTCATTAGCTACATAAACACACAATTCTAAACATACTATGTTTAAATATTTCATGTTCCAACATTAAACATTAAACTCTGTCACTGAATCCAACACACCTCTCAAACAGGAAGAGCAGCTCCTCAGTTTCTTTACTTTACTAATTTACTGTATTAATAATTCAACTTGACAAGGTGACCTGTCAGCAAGACATCAGCTGTGTTCCAAACCTGTGCACTTGACCATCATTAGCTAAAATTATGTATTTAACTCTTGTCTCCAACTTTAATGAGCATTACCCAAGCATCTAATACGTCCATGCCCATGTCATAAGGGTCAAGTAAAGTTCATTAGATAAAGGAAGATGGTTACATTTCTGGGCCTGTATTCACAAAGCTTATTAGAATTCTCTCAGAGAGCGCCTATCTTAGCCTAAAACGTCCTAGCTGGGAATCCTAGACTAAAAGTGATTTAGGAAACTTCACAGAGCAGCTCTGAGTAAGGAAAGTACAAAAACCTTTATCTTAGCGAGGAGGCGTGGTTGACCCCGTTGCTAGGCATGACGCAGCAATTCAAGGAATGTGATTGGTTAATAAAAAAAACTATCTGTAAAGGTCTTAAAATGCGCTCTTTGTGAGAATAGAATATGAGATAATAGAATGGACAGAGAAATCATAAAATGTTTGTATTACAGGCTACTTTATGCAACGTTTCTGTTATAGGCTAAATATCTTATATTATGAATATAATGAAAGCAGCCCTCTGTGCCAAGAGCGTGTGTGTCCCCTTAAGGCTTCCGCGGTTTTTTTTATTTTTTATTTTTTTTAAAGGTGATTTATTGTTCCCCATTTTATGTTATGATTCTGAAGCTAGTCTTTATGAAGCTGTTTTAAGT
>CM074970.1:3584310-3594527 GCA_037577455.1 Pangasius macronema
TTTCTTTCTTTCTTTCTTTCTTTCTTTCTTTCTTTCTTTCTTTCTTTCTTTCTTTCTTTCTTTCTTTCTTTCTTTCCCTTTATTCAGGCTTTCTTCCTGTCTTTCCTTCTTTTTTCTCTTTATCTTCTATTTATCCCCCCTTTTCCCTTTCTCTCTTTTTCATTCTTCCTCATTTTTCCTCTTTTAATTATTCCTTTTTTGTGGTTTCTCTTGTCTATTGCGTTTCATTTCCTTTTTTTTCGTTATTCCCTTCATAAATATTCTCTTATTCATACCTTTCTATTACTTTCCAGTTTTCTCACATTTACCTTTTCCTCATTTTCTTTCTTTCTTTCTTTCTTTCTTTCTTTCTTTCTTTCTTTCTTTCTTTCTTTCTTTCTCTTCTGTTTTGTTTTCTCTTATTCATTTTTTTTCTTTCTGTCTCACCTTACTTTTGTCTTTTTTGGTCACCTCTTTTTGTTTTTCCTTCTCTTTCTTCCCTTGATTTTTTAAATCTCTCTTTCTCTTTCTGTTGCTATGTTTATTTCCCTTTTATTTTTATTTTACTTGCTTGTTTTTATTTTTCTTCCTTTTCCCTTTCATTTTTGTTTTTTTCTCTTTTTGTCTTTTTCATCTTTTTTTCTTCTTTCCACTACATTCAAATTAAAATTTTAAATTTCAATTCTTTTTTTCTCTTTTCTTGTTTTTTGTGGTCTATCAGTCTCTTTCTTTGTTTGTTCTTTCATACTTCCATCTTGCTTCTTTTTCTCTATTTCTTTGCAAAACCAGTAAAGTTAAGAGTAAGCTTTTAATCACATATTTTTAGAGTAGATATTTAATGTTGTGCTACCGTAATTACTACAGCATCCGGTCTACCATAAATATCTTAATACACAAACTAGAATTAGGCTAATGCAGAAATAATAACGTGTGCTTTGCTTTGTTTTATACTTTTCAGCACCTGATAGAGTGAATTCTTTAATTTCTATTCAAGTCCACAAGGTGTGTATGAATCAGTAATTTCTAAACTTTAATGAACATGTGTAAGTGGGTATTAGTGAGACTGTGTGTGTGTGTGTGTGTGTGTGTGTGTGTGTGTGTGCGCGCGTGTGTGTGGTCAGGAAGCTAATCCTCACTGATGTTTTGCAGTATGTCGTGTGTTAAAGTGTTTAAGAGATGACAGGATGAGTCTCGAGGGAGCGTCACTTTAATCTGCACTTAAAAGCAAATCTCACGCCCAACACGGTTCCTAATGCACCCTTGTCAACTTCCCCTGAGGACTCAGAAGAGTGGAAAACCGACATCAAACCTAAGAACGAATACTTAAAATCGGGACTCGTGCTCCAGTTTCCTAGGCAAGAAATTTCTTATTTGGATCTGGATCTGGATATGAATGTGTAAAAGTGCTTGGCCCCCTTAATCACAATCACTTCTGGATGTCAAAATACTGTTAATAAGTCCAGAACACGGCTCCCAGAAGATAATAATCAGCCCCTGAATAAACCTAAATGACCTTTGACCTTTGTTCCTGTTTGACTCCGCCCACCACACACCAGCAGTTTGGTTCTGGAGGTATCGTGTTATCTGGTTTGTGTGTGTGTGGTCTGTTATTTTGTCTCTTTTTTGTCAATGGGATGATAAATGAGCGTGATAAATGTCTTCGCCACCTGAGACACTGCACTGCATCGTGGGAAAGGGAGCATTGCATTGTGGGATAAGAATGGGGAAATCTTATTCATCTTTGAGGAAACGCCATGAGGCACCTGCTAAACAAATGTGATCTTGTCTAAAATACAAGATAAGCATGGAGTAATTTTATTAATCATATTAGTAATGGCATTCTATTTTTTTTTTTTGAGTGTATTTACAGGCAAAAGATACATTTTAGCAGGACATATTGTTCTAAGTTCAGAATATCGATGTGTCATACCGCCACATGCGTTAAAATGACCACAGAAACGTTTAGGAAAGCGACACTCAGACTTTGACCTAAATAAACTCTTAGGCAGGTTTGCTGGCATTTTTTTGTGTGATTTCTCATTTCTGTTTCTCTCCCAGTTATGCTGCACAAATCACTATAATTAGAACTACCAGCTGTCCATCATCAAACACAACAAGTGTGTTTACATGTTTACGTCCGGCGCCACCGTAGGAAAAAAAACCTTCTGACAGAAACGTTTCATAATTACTGTAATTAAACTTGTCTGAAAGCAGAATTCTAGTCATTTCCCTCAGGCTCCAGGGTTATGTCCCAAACCACATACTACTCATTACAGTAGTGCTAAAAAGTGTGTCAGAGTAGGGCACCACCTATGAAAACTTTGGTGTTGTCACAGGAAGTGACAGTATCTTGTGAAGCACCAGTGTGGTTTAGCTATCTAGGTGAGTAAATGCTAAACAGACTATATCAACATATGCAATATACTGCAGTATTAAACATATATTGCTATTGTGGTCACTGAATCGTACATTTAAATAGTGACCAATTATTGGCAGCATCATGACAAGATTCAAGTCTGTTCATGGAAATCCATAAAACTAGCAGATAGAACCTCTGTCGTGTTAGCTAATGTTTACCTTTGTTTGTAGCTGACATGTTCTCGACTGTTTTAATTAGCAGTTATTTGTGTTTTAATTAGCGGTTATTTGTGTTTGTTCCCATGGTTACATTATTTACATTTAGCTAGCTAACATAACACAACCTGACATGCAGTGTATCCTACTCTGTAACTAGATTAACTTAGTTAGCAATGCTAGTCAGCTCACACTTCTCCATTCTATCTGGCTAGTTAAAAACCTAGCTAGAAAAGCTACTGAGCTATGTGGCTAAACATTCTAAAAAATAAATAAACATTTTTAATAAAACATTAATTTGTATTAAGTTTGTATTGTGGTAAATTTCCACACAGTTATCATGATATAGGCATGTATTACACTCCCTATAAAAACCACTGATCATGTTAGAAAATGGAATGTGAAACATTTCCCTTGGGCAACGATGAAGAGTCTAAAGCAAGGACACTTCTGAAACTTCAACTCTAAATGACCTTTCACCTCTGATCTGGTAGGCTTTGCCACTACAAGCCAGCAGGGTGTTTTTGTATGTATCGTATTATCTGGTTACCATGTGTGGTCGTTTTGTCTTCTCTCTTCTTTTGTCTTTGTTTCTGTGGGATGATAAATGACCAGGAGTCTTTGCCACCTGAGACGCCGCACTGCATCGTGGGAAATGGAGCAAAAGTCTAGAGGCTTTGTCCTAAAGGAAAAGAGGAAACCTTTTTATGAGGCGATGTGGGTGAAAGCTCAGTACTAGGGTGAGTTTGTAAGTGAGACAGAATTTGCTTTTTGACCCATATGAACTTAAAATACAGTTCGTTGAGGGGAAAAGGAAATAAAATAAATAATACTGCAGCATCTCTCTTTTTTATCTCTCTATTTTTTCCATGCTTATTAATCTTCACTACCTGCTTTCTCTGCTCTCTTTCTTCTCACCCGCTCTCAGCAGATCCTGGTGTGGGAGTGAGAGACTGCTGGCTCATGGGTAACAAAAAAAAGAGTCATAGAGAAAAAGAAAGGGCATTTGGAAGCAAAGAAACTGGACCTTTTCCCAATTGGCAACCAGTCTAGAACCAAGGATTCTAGCTGGATGGGTTTTTTTTTTTTTGGTAGGCCCTCAAGGTCAGCATTGCACCATACAAACACTGAATATATACATATATAAAAGAAAACAGGATAAAAAATAACCTGGCTTGTTGTTTCTGCTTGTATCATGGAGAGCAAGAGGTGTCTCTATGTCAAACCAAGCAGAAGACTGAAACAGCAGTTAGACCAAAGCCATGATCATGACACGGGTGCGCCCACAAGAGAGAGCCAGGATAGAAACTACCACTCTTGAAATAATGCTCCCCCAGTTGCTAGCTTAACCTTGACCTCAAATCCCAACTTCAAGACCTTCTTCCAGCAGACAATTCATTCAGTGTCTAAGATACCAGGAATAGATACAGATTTATCTTAGAGGCGCACAGACAGCATGGAACCAAGTTGAGAGTCAGTTGGGTCCACAGTGTAGGGATCAGTGTAGGGCCAGTAAAACATGCTAGCAGGTGATGGTCAGGAAACTCGTATGCCACTGGGTCAGGGAAGTTGTATGCCAGGTGGTCAGGGAACTCACACACCAAGTGAACAAAGCTGAAAGTTGGTGAGGCAGAAGACAGGATAATTTCCTCAGCTGGCAGAACTGCAGACTGACATTACAATAGCATTATTGGTGCAGTTTGGCAGCAAGGTAGAGCCCTGAGCTGGCATAGATTTCTCCTCTTGGAGATTACTCTAGTGGGAGAATTTGCACACCAGTGGAAATAGGAACTTACACACTGCTCAGTCAGGGAACTCACATGTCAATGTCCCAGTAGTAAGTCATGGAAGTCACCCACTGGTGTCTCAGGGAACTCCCATGCCAGTTGGTGAGGGGATGTGCACACCAGTAGTCAAAGAACTTACTTGTCAGTGGGTCAGGGTTCTTGCACATGGGTGGATCAGTGAACTTGCTTTCTAGTAGGTCAAGGAACTTTCATGTCAATGGATCTGGGGATGTGCAAACCAGTAGTCAAAGAACTTGCTTGTCAGTGGGTCAGGGATCTTGCACATGGGTGGATCAGTGAACTTGCTTTCTAGTAGGTCAGGGAACTTCCATGTCAATGGATCTGAGGATGTGCACACCAGTAGTCAAAGAACTTGCTTGTCAGTGGGTCAGGGATCTTGCACACGGGTGGATCAGTGAACTCACTTTCTAGTAGGTCAAGGGACTTGCACTGGTATGTCAGGGAGCTCACTTGCCAGTCCGGAAACGTGCATTCTGACAGGTCATAGAACTAACACACCATTGGATCACCGTTGGTAACTCACACACTGGCAGACCAGGGAACTTGTATACTGTTGGAACAAGGGACACAGACAACACTGATTCTGGGAACTCACATATTGGTGGGGCAGGGAATTTGCGCAGATGATGTGCTTGTTGCAGGACAATGATATGAAGACGAATCAAATTGACTGTAGACTTTCTGGTTTCATTCTGACAATGAAAGCAGGACTCCTACTTCCATTCTGTGCCGAGGATGCTGACACAAACTTCACTCTATCTGATAAAGTAATGGAACAGCCCTGAAGATGGCATGGGCAGGGACAAGGGCACATTAAAAAATGGGATTGGACCGCAGCAGGATGAATATCTGTTGAGATACGTTCAGAGACTTCATTTGCCTCACACACACAGCTGGGGTCATCGTTATCGGCCATCTCTGGGAATGAATAGCAATTTCTGTGCATGTGTGAGAGAGAGAGAGAGAGAGAGAGAGAGAGAGGGGACATTTCCGCTGCGAGTGGCAGCTCTCGAACTCTGTCAGGCACAAAAGGGCTCCCTGTTGAGTGTGTGTGTGTGTGTGTCTGTGTGTGTGAGACGGCTCGCTTTACTGCAGAGACAATGGCCGCCGCTGATCAAAGTGCAACAAAACGTGACACTGGCATTCACGGTATCCATCTGGAGAAAGCTACTACTGCGAGTGAGAGGCAGACAGAGGCAGAGAGAGAGAGAGAAAGAGAGAGAGAGAGAAAGAGATATGCATTAGTAAGTGAGATCTGGGTGATAAAGGAGACTCATTACTGCGATGACACACTGCTGATATTTGTTGAGGATAATAGAGCTCTCTCTCATCGTCTCACTCTATCTGTCTCACTCTCTCTTTCTCTGTCTGTCAATCTCTCTTTTTCTCTCCATGTCTCAGTGCCCCTACTTTCCCGCCGTCTCTCCCTCCCGTTGTCTCGCACTTTCTCTTTTCATTCTCTTTTGAAAGGGATCAAATGATGGTCGGGGGCGCCACAGGTCACATGACCAACAGGCTGTCCAGCTTCTGACTGCTCTAAAGGAGACATTTAATAACGAAGGCACGCTTATTTTCATCATTTTAGATCCAAACAGAACTTTTCTAAGTTAAATTGTATGTTGTACAATAGCAGAGTAATCATTATTAGATAAAAAAAAAAGTGCTTTTGGATTTTTTTTTCAAAATGGCATGCAACAGGGTTGTCATTCACTTAAGAGATTGTACAAACAATAAGCTCCACCTCCAATAGTTCCTGTTCCATGGAAAAGTACCAACCCTGAAGAAATCAGCCTTGGTTCTTAGTCTTTAGTACAATGTCTCAAAGGATGTTTCTAGTACAATAATGCTACATTTGAAAGTCAATAGGAATTCATGATAACGACTAGCTAGCTCTTAACTAGCCTGCTTATTAGCCGGCTAAAAATGATGATCATCATCGTTCATCTAAACCAGAATTCTGGTTTGAAATGATTTTATCACTGTTTGAAGCTTCTGCTAAGAAACATAGCACATCGTAGCCTAGCTAGCTAGGTAGTAAACACTCGTACACTTTGCTAGCTAGTAGCCTATTACTGAAGGAGCTCATTAGTTAATAGTGTTATAATGCTCAAAGAAAGCATTCCCATATATGGTAAAGGTGAACAGAGCTTTATTTGTGACATGGATACTAATAACAAAGTCATGGCGACCATTGATGGAGTGAGACAAAATGAAAGAAACAAAACACCACCCACTGTGCTGATTGACCAGTCAGAATTGAGTATTTTAGAGAGACGCAGGGTAAAGAGTGATTCATCTAAGCAGTAAAAGGAAGTCCTGTGAGAACCGGTCTAGATGGTGAACCTAAACAGTCCTGAGTAGCAGCATTTAAGACACAGCCGGTTTCACTCTGCCTGCTTTTCTCCGTTTAATCTCACTTCAACCCGTCTGCTGAGACCCACCTGCTTCTATTTACAGAGTCAGATCACTCTTTCATTCTTTTACTCTTTCAGTCCTCCGCCCCTAAATCTGTCCATCTGTCTGCAGGATGACGACCAACAGCACACGGGGACATGTGTTATCTGTTACATGCGTCAAATGAGCCTGAGATTACGAGATGCTGGGAGGTAGGGGGAGAAAAGAGAGAGAGAGAGACAGACAGAGAGGAATACATTTTTAAAAGGGGGAGGATGAAGATAGAGATGGAAAGAGAGAGTGAGGCAGAGACAGAAAAAGTAAGCAGAAAAAAATGTACAGTATATTACATAATCTTATTTGTTTATTTTTACTCTCCTTGTGTCATCCTTTCTTTTTACCATCCAGCTGGACGTAAAAGAAAGAAGGGGATAAAAGAGACAGAGGAGGAGAAGGGAAGGGATGAAGAGAGAAAGAGAGAGGAAGGAAGAGAGTGAGCATTACTTCTCCACACGTTCTGCAGATCCCTATTTGTAGGTCATTCTGAACGAGAGACAGATGGAGGAGCAGATTTTTTTCTTCTTTCTCTTTCTCTCATCCTTTACTCCCTCGAGCCTCCAAGAAGAATCGACAACAAAATCACCCATCACTTATTCTCTCTCTCTCTCTCTCTCTCTCTCTCTCGTCTGTCAGCGGAAATAAACCAATAGCATCAGCATTTACTGCAGGCCATGTGCAGATGTTTAGGCGGCCTATAAAGGGCCCTAGATTGTCAGATCTCTCAGAAGGAGCAGTCGTGTCACTAAAACTATCCTCCATGTCATGTTCCACAGCTGTTAGCTCCAGGAGTTTAAAAGAAGAAGGTCAAAACGTTGCGAACATTGAACCATCATAGCCAATTTAGAAGCTAGCTAATAGCCTGCTGGTTCGCCTGCTTTCCTGACAGAAACTCGTAAAAAAAAGTCCATCATTTGTTTGAAAGTTGTTATGAAGATTAGGGTTAGAGTTAATGGCGGGGTTAACCTTTTGTCTTTTTACCTTTCTCTTTTCTCTCTTTCTTTCTCTTCTCTCTCTCTTTTTCTTTATTTTTTTCTTTTTCTTTAGCTGTTCATATTTTTTTCTTCATTCCTTTTCTCATTTGTCTCATTAAAAAATTCCTCCCTTTTTCCTTATTTATTGTTCTGTTTTTCCTTTTTCACCCTTTCTTTCTTTCTTTCTTTCTTTCTTTCTTTCTTTCTTTCTTTCTTTCTTTCTTTCTTTCTTTCTTTCACTTTTAAGTTTTGTTTTATTTTTCATTGTTTTCCTTTTCTGCTTTTCTTATTTTCCCATTTCATTTCATTCATTCTTTTTTTATTTCTTTCTTTTTTTCATTCTGTTTCTGTCCTATATTTATGTTTTTGTAATAATTTATTATTGTTCTTAATTATTCCATCCTTATTTCTCTTTTGCATTTTTCTCGATTTGTCTTAATTTTTATTTCACTGTTTTTTTCTTCTTTTTTTGCCATTAACCCTCTACTGCATGAATTATTTATTTATTTTTATGGATTTTTATTACTTGAATTAGTTCAAGAAATAAAAATATATTTCAAAATTAAAAAAAAAAATTAGGGGGGTAGTTTGTAAATTGTTGCCATATGGCAACAATGTGCAGTAAAGGGTTAACATAGCTCCATTACTTCTATTTCTCCTTATCCTATTTTATAACTTCTCTTTATCTTTTCATGTGGAATTGCTACATTTCCCAATTATTGTCTGTCTGACCAAGCTTTAGAGTTTCTTTGGTTGAATCTTTTAAAGTAGCAAAAAAGGAGGCCAGATACGTCTAAAAGTATCTGCATTCCGTTTTAGTGAAGCATTTATTCTTTCAAATGGAAGCATAATGAAAATCTCCTGATACCACAAGTGAATTGATGGAGGCTTATCCTTAATCCAATTAAGCAAAATACATCTTTGGCCAAAGCAACTTCTGTGCAAGATTTGTGCAAGTCAAGTGTCAAATCATTATGTATCAATCCTAGGCTAAACCATGGGCCCTTACATACAGCATAACCAAATATAGTTTCTATTTTCTTTGGACCTTAATCCAGAATTGTGAGATTGACAGACAAGACCAAAAAATATGACCATGTGTACCAACACTACTCTTGCAGTTTGGGCAGAATGATGGCCTTTGTGGGTTTATTTTATTAACCATATATGGAGTGCAATGTAGACGATGAACTATTTTAAACTGCTTTATTGCAAGTAAATATACTGCCAGTAGGTTTTAAGGCCTTCTGTCAATCTTCGTTCTCAGGGGCACTACCAAAGTCTTTCTCCCACACACTTCTAAAGGCTGAGATATTAGAAATAGTATATTTAACAAATAGAGAATAAAATGCTGAAATTATTTTTCCTGTCTTATTTTCTTGAGTTGGTAGCTCAACCAATGGCAATTTTGACAAGCTAAGTGAAAGGCGAAGGGTATTAGTGAATATAAAGTGTTTGATTTGTAGATAACAAAAAAAAGCTCTTTCAGGATGGTAAGTTTGCCTTGCAGTTGCTGGATAGACATAAGTGTATCACCATCAAACTAGTGAAAGAGGAACTTAATTCCTTTTTTATACCACTGATGGAATATACTGTCTTTAACCCCTGGAAGAAACTCCTGATTCCTTATGAGAGGGGTCAGTAAAACTGGGGAGTAGTTACTTCCAAAAAAAAGTACAAACATCTCACCATACCTTAAGTGTACCCTGGAGAAAGGGGTTTCATATTTAACAGTTTTGCTCCGGATCCCTGTAGGAATGCTGAGCGGAGAGTATGGTAGCGTAAACCACAAGTCAGTATCAGTAGCTGAGTATCCAATCTAACACCATTTTTGGAGGATTCTGGCATGACATGACCAGTTAGAGAAATGAATATTAACAAAGTCTAGACCATCTGTTTTGATTGGTAACTGTAGTTTGGAGATTTTTAACCGAGATTTCTTTTTATTCCATCCAGATCCATCAAATCCTCCTTGATCTTTTTAGCGACAGAGTTGAAGTTAAGATGTAAGAGTCTATATTAATTGTTGCAGAGACATGAATTCCCAAGTAGCAGAAGCCATTAACTGACCAAGTGGGAAACGGGATAAAGCTTTTATATCACCAAATGGTCCCAGGAGCATCAGCTCGAACTTACTGAAATTTATTTTATAGCCTGAGAAGGAACTAAAAGTGTTTATTATTTTGATGATAGCTGGCACTGACTTCACAGTGTTTCTTCAAAACAATAAAACACTGACAGCGTATAAACCAGGCACGTGTCTTGCTCCGCTAATGTCAATACCTACAACATCTGCATGACCTCGAATGGCCTCGGCTAGTGGTCCAAGAACCAAACAACTCTGCAGAATCCCGCAATTAAATAAAGGCAGGGAAGCGCATACCATTTGTCAAAATACAGGCTTGTGGCGATCTGTAAAGTATCTGTATCC
>CM074970.1:3594590-3622090 GCA_037577455.1 Pangasius macronema
AAAAATGTCTCTAAACGTGTAGCTAGAACCTTAGAGAGTATCCTGATGTCAGTGTTAATTAAAGAAATAGGGTGATATGCTGAACACTCATCTGGAGGTTTATTTTTTTTGAGAATGAGAACTGTATTTGCCTGATAAAACACTTGAGGTAACGTTTCCTTCTATAGGCATCAAGCAATTGTTCACTAATTAAGGTTTCCACATTTCTTTAGAAAATAAAAATCTGGACCAAAACCATCCGGTGTTGGAGCTTTGCCATTTTTCAGCATATCAATTGCCTCCAAGACCTCCTCCTTAGAAATACTACTTGATAAAGCTTCCTTATTCTCCTCACTTGATCCAGGGAGGTTTAAACCCTATAGGAAAGCTTTCATGACGTTTCCAGGTGATGAGATATCAGAAGAATAAAGTTGAGAGTAATATTCTTTCATTCTTCTATTCATTGTCTTTGTCAAATGTGTTCTACCACTGTTGTCTTTTAATGAGGATATTACATTAGTTGTTGGCCTGCCTCGGTCCTAAGAGGGTTAACCAATAGTCTTGCCAATAGTCCTCCCAGTTTCCCAGTCTTCATAGTTAGTTTATTCCCTGATTCATACATTCTGTACCTGGCAAAAAATAAAGAGGATTCAGCTTTCTGTGTATAATATTTATCAAGAGATGATCTTGTAGTCTTTATTGCTCTGTATAAATGCTTGTGTAATGAATCTTTAAACCTGGACTCTAACTCTGCAAGTTTAGTCTCCATCTTCATTGAGGAAGCATGGGAAATGATGGCACCTCTTATAAAAGCTTTGCCTGTCTCCCGCAAGAATAAGAGGCAGACATCTGATGACTCGTTGGTTTCTAAGAAATAGTTCCATTGTGCTTTCAGATAACCTAAAAAATTGGAATGTTAAGCAACAAGCTATTGAGCCTCCATGATTTATATGAAGGGTCCCTAAAGGGGGACAAATCTTATGCTTAAAGGTGCGTGATCTGAGAAGGAAATTGGTCTAATATCACACGACATAGTTCCACCCAAAGCTAACCTAGAAGCAAAAAAATAATCAACCTTAGAAAAAGACTTGTGTGGAGCTGAATAAAAAGTGAATTCTTTGGGATTTAAAGGTCTCCACATGCTGAGAAGGTTGAGATCATTACAGAGGTCTCTTAAGGCTCTGGACTTTCTGGTGTCTCTGACTGGCAGTGACAGTTTCTGCTCGAGATCATCATTCGTGACACAATTATAGTCCCCACCTAGGACTGTGAACGGACTAGGATAGCATGCCACATCTCTCAAAAGAGATGCAAGAAAAGTATTTTAGAAAGAGTTAGGAGCATACACAGAACCTATTGTAACCTCCTATGCAGTTTAAAAGGGAAATGATTGCGAAGTAGTATAACAACACCTCTACTATTAGATTTAAAAGACGAGAAAAATACCTGCCCTACCCACTCTTGCTGTAATTTGGCATGTTCAATATAATTTAAAAGAGTTTCCTGTAATAGAGCTACTTTAACCTTTTCTTTTTTTCAGCCAGGACAGAACTGTCTTGCGTTTAATCACATTTTTCAACTCCTTTATATTAAGGGACTGTATTTTGAATTCAAAGTTGTTGTTGTTCTTCTTTCAGCTGCTCCTGTTAGGGGTCACCACAGTGGACCATTGGTCTGCATATTTGATTTGGCGCAGTTTCTACACCAGATGCCCTTTCTGATGCAACCTTCCCCAATTTTTATCCAGGCTTGGGACCGGCACTGGGAGTGCACTCTCATGTGCAACCCCAGTTGCTCGGGTCGGTTCCCTGGCCAGGAATCAAACCCAGGCTGCAGCGGTGAGAGCACCGTGGCCCATCCAATAGCCCTCCAGGGACCCGGATTCACTCATAAAGTGATGGGATAATATTAATCATACTGTAATTGAAAGACAAAACAAAAAACCCATCCACAGACAGTGGGCTGTGCACTAACCTTCCACCCCAGTTAAACCCCAAAAAAGACAAAATACAGAACGCATAACAACCGCAACAGCAACTGAGACAGCAGTTAACCAAAAGAACAACAACATAAGTCAAATAGTAATACTTGTTTAGAAAAGGGAAGATGCTACTGGACTGGTCAACCACATAGAAACAGAGTGCTGTTCTAAGAGAAAATGGAATATCTAACCAAAAACAATACCTCAGCAAAAATGCTCAGCCATGATATTTACCACCCAGCACCATTACACTAAAATTGTGAAAAACATTTTTAACAGCAAAGCTTATTAGTATACATCCCTAACAGCTGTTGTGTAAGGCATAGATTAACATATTATAGTACTGCAAACAGAAACTCAGAATGCCAACTAACAAGGGCATATGAACCCAACACCAGCGCTCTCAATAACGGAGTATTAGTAATGGAGCATATTCATCATGCATCACATTGCCTGGACCAACAGACTTTAGGTTGCTGAGGTAGGAGAGTCCCCGAATTTAGCCTGGAAATCATCTGCCATCCCTGGAGAATCACAAACCCTTGTGCTGCCATTGTAGAGCATCCTCAAACAAGTGGGGAAAGACACTTTATTCCTAACTTCATTTTCTTTTTCTTGAGTTTTTTCCAATCAGCATTAAAACCCTGTTTTCTTTGTCTCACTGACTGTAAGAAGTCCTGCATGAAGGAAATTTCATTCTCCTGGAAAAGAAGTGGACCCTTCATCTTAGCCGCATTGATGATCTTGCCCTTATCCTGGAAATAATGTAATTTCGTTATCACCGGTCTCGGTCGGTGCCCAGACCGCTCAGGTTGCTGAGAACTGGGCCGCCCCAATCTGTGAACGCAGTCCAGGCATATCAGCTCCATCTCTTCATCCAAGCCTAGAAAAGCAGGCAACCAGGTTTGCACCTTCCACTCCTTCAGGAAAGTTTAGAATGATCAGGTTTTCTCGTCTAGATCTGTTCTTCAGATCATCTACCTTGGCTGTCAGTTCATCTAAGCATTGCATGGCGCTTGTTAATTTCGTCTTCATCACTGCCAGTTCGTCTTCTGCTCCCAAAACTCGGGGTTCGACTTCACTAATGCGCTTTGCACTGTCCTGGATTTTGTTTGCGATGTCGGTTATGTGCCTCATTATGTCAGCGACAAGTTTCTCAGTATTGAGCACCTGTTGGCTATGCTCGTGATCTTCTCCTCCATCTTCCTCTGCTGGACAGTGTCAACTGTTGACTGCAACCGTGAGATAATCGTGCTTCCAAAGGGCAGTGTGGGTGCAAGAGTCGTACATCACTCCTACCAGTTCAATATCATCATGTGACACTCCATTTTCTTCTTTTCTCCCGTTTAAAAAATCCTTTCCCTCCTATTCTTCTTTTTTTTTTTCCTGTTGTTATCTTCCATTCTTTTTTATTGTTCTTTCTTTTTGTTTGATTTTTTGTTAATTTTTTTGGTTTTCTCTTCTTTCATTCTTGTTTTTCTTTATTTTTCATTTGTGTGTGTGTGTTTGTGTGTGTGTGTGTGTGTGAGTGCATGCGTGCATGTGTGTCCAGGGTCGTTTTAAGGTAAGAAGGTAATTACGGAGTTTGGATAAAACAGTGGGAATATTGCTGAGAGGCAGAAAGTGATTTAAAAAGGTCAGCAGTGGAGTCGCTCTCAAAGTCATGGCTAAAAAACAACAGGAACAAAACATGGCGCTGTGATGGATCACCAATTTATACAGAAAATAGAGAAGAACCTGCTGTGGAGCACCGAGCGCTCACAGCTAACGGGAGGTGAAAGAACACAAAGTGGAGGAGAAGCTTTGTCCTGAATGCAGGACGTCACCGCTAGTTAGTGTGGTTAGCAGAATGTTAGCCCCGCTTTTTTTTTTAATACAAATGTAACATTTAAACAATGATATAAAGTATAAAGCTACATTGTTTTGAACATAGAGTTAGAGATCAGTCATATTTAGCATCTATATGCTGTCTGTCATGCTTCAGCTTAATTTTTGATGATTTTAGCTAGAAGGCTACTTGCTAGCCACTTGACACGCTACAATTTTTTCAGTAATCCAATACGAAATCAAAAGGTCTGGTTTACATTGTGGTAACGTACGTTTAAATTGTGGAGACGCAATTTGTTCAGCTCAAGTTTGCTAGCAAGCAAGCTAATTAACAGTAGTATAACTGTTGTGGTAATGTTAAATGATCAAGTTGGCTAGTAGCTAACAATATTAACAGCGGTAGCTAATTACCTAGCTAATTTTACCTCAGAGCTCATGGAGGTAGATTATGCAGCTGTTATGCTAGTTGTCTGTAGTTAGCTAGCTAGCTGTTATTCAGCTAGTCAGTTCAAATGACAAGCAGCTTGAAAGGAGGCAGGACTTAAAAGGAGGAACACATTCATTGAAGTGGAACTGATGAATGAAAAGAAGAAGTCTCAGAGGAAATGTCTTTGGGAATGTCTCACAGACGGACATGTCTCTTTTCCTTCTTACTCACCAGAAAAGACAGCCACGGCTCATCAATGTTTCATATGCAAATGAGGCTCATTAGAATTAATGATTGTCCTCATTTAACTAGAGACAGGACATGAGAGAAAGAAGACATGAAGAGAGAGAGAGAGAGAGAGAGAGAGAGAGGATGCGAAGAAAAAAAGTGTCTCAGGGAAGAAAAGACGATGTGAAGAGAGATAGATGATGTGAAGAGCAAGGCGATGTGGAGAAAGAGAGATGTTGTGCAGGGAGAGTGAAACCATATGAAGAGAGAAATGTGATGTGAAGAGAGAGAGAGAGAGAAAGACAGGTGATGTGAAGATAGAGAGATAAAATTGGGAGAGAGATAGAGAGAGAGAGGGACAGGCGATGTGAAGAGAGAGGCAATATGGGGAGAGAGATGATGTGGGGGGAGAGAGAGAGACAGGCGATGTAAAGAGAGAAAGACGATGCGAAGAGGGACAGATAGGCGATGTGAAGAGAGAAAGATGATGTGGAGAAAGAAAGAAAGATTCTGTGAAGAGAGAGACACAATATAGGGAGAGAGATGATGTGAAGAAAGGGGGAGAGAGAGACAGAATGTGAAAGAAAGAGAGACAGAGATGATATGAAAAGCGAAAGATGCGTCTCAGTGAAGAAAGACAATGTGAAGAAAGAAAGACAGTGGAGAGAGTGAGATGATGTGAAGAGAGATTTGAAGAGAAAAAGACATGTTTCAGTGAAGAAATGCGATGTGGAGAGATACAACATGAAGAGAAAAAGATGTGTCTTACTAAAGAAAGACAATGTGGAGAGAGACAGAGACAGACAGAGAGAGACGCACAGAAAGACAGACTAAAGAGCCGTCAGAGTGATTTAATATTAATATGCTGTAAATCTATTTAATAATAGATTTTCTCTCTTTCTGTCTTATCTTTATTTCCATCATTCCCTTTTCTTTCTTTTGCTTTCTGTTTTTTCCTTGCTACATTTTTCTTTACTGTCTTTTTTCTTGCTTACTCTTTCTCATTCTGGATGTTTTGAGCCTGGTTACTGGGTAAGATATTTAAACTCAACTTTTTATTTCTTTTTCTTTTGTTCTTTCTTTTCTTTGTCTTTCTTTTTGGCTACAACAAGCATGACACTCAAGACAGTTAAACAGACAGACAAGTAGACAGTCAGATAGGCAGACAGATAAACAGAGAGTCAGACAGACAGTGAGACAGACAAACAGATAGACAGTCAGATGGACACACAGACAGATAGTCAATCAGAAATGCTGTCTGCTGTCATATAGATGGTCAGATGGACAGATAGACAGAAAGATAGACAGACTGACAGTTTGATAGACAGCCAGATATGCAGAGAGCTACAAAGTCAGATGCAGGGACAGACAGTCAGAATCAAAGACAAATTGATAGAAAAGTGAATAGACAGACAGACAGACAGACAGACAGACAGAGAGGCAGACAGACAGACAGAGAGGCAGACAGACAGACAGAGAGGCAGACAGACAGACAGACAGACAGACAGACAGATCCATCACCAGATTGCCAGGTAGACAGTCAGACATGAAAATAAACAGCCAGATAAACAGACACAAAGACAATATATTTGTTAACTTGTAGAAAAATAAATAAATAAATAAATAAATCTAAACCAATAATGAGACTAAATACATGTGCAGTGATGTGACACACAGAGGGGTGTCCCCAGGGCCCTGAAGAACTAAATTAAGGGTCTAATCTCTGTGTGTGTGAGTGTGTGTGTGTGTCAGAAGTAGGAAGATAGAGGACTGTAGTTTTTTTTTCTTCTTTTTAATCTTCTGGGTGGAGAAAATGGAGAGATAATCCCTGTGAGGGCACAGTTCAGGGTAATTTACAATAACGGGGTGATTAGATAAATGGTTGCCATTTGGAGCTCAACACACCCGCACGCACACACACCCGCACGCACACACACACACACACACACACACACACACACACACACACACACTCTTTGTTTCTCTCTCTCTCTCTCTCTCTCTCTCTCTCACGCACACACACACATTCTTTGTTTCTCTCTCTCTCTCTCTCTCTCTCTCTCTCTCTCACACACACACACACACACACACACACACACACTGGGGCTTTACTAAATCAGAAACACCTGGAGGAACACCTTGGTTCTCATGTGGAGGAGATTTACAGAGAGATTTAAAAAGGTGCTGAGCTTTACGGTTCTGTCTCAAATCCTCCACTGTGCTCTGCATTCGTACACTATACACTATAGGGACTATACTGTACCTCCGTGTTTGTAGCAGAGGAATATCTCGAATCTTACACTAACACCTGACCTGTGTGTGCTGTGCCTCAACTGAAGCACCTGACCAGTTTACAATCCAAAATGGCCACCATAAACGTTTCTCTGTTATGTGATATCGTAACGTGTTTCCTTGGTGTGTCGGCCATTTTGAAAAAAAGCTTCACCATTTTCTCTACAGAGAGCAAGGGGTTACAAGGGTGGAGTTTAAGTTAGACTTGATCATGTAACATCACCACCTAGTTTACCTAATGTTTGTTAGCTTGCTAATAATATTTAAAGTACATAATGTTGGCTATCTTGATAGCCTGGGTTTCATTACAAGCTAGCATACAAGACGGCTTAGTGTTAGCTTAGCTTGGTAGAAAACTTGGGGATTCATTGCACCAAATAACAGTTAGCCTTAGCCTTACGTTTGCTAGCTTGTTGTATATGTAATGTTTGCTAGCAAGACAGAGAACTACTGGATTTAAAATTAGCTAGGTGGTTTAACATTATTACATACAGCTAAAGGAGTGAGATAGGAGAAAGAATAGTACTGATGTTACATGATCAGGCATGTGATTGGCTGATCGTGTTGAACTTAAACTCCACCCATTTGTGGATCCAGGAATGCAATTGTGGTGTGGCTAATAGAGGCTAATCTGAATAGAGGTTAATGTTAAAGCAAGGGGTGGAGTAAGCATTCTTCTAGTGCCCTTTTCTAACAATGTCGCACAAAAAAAAGAAATTAAAAGTTAAAAAGGTTGGCTGATGACAAACAGCGGTCACGTTAGTGTCAGCCTCGCTAACAGGGGAATTAGCGATAAATTGTAAATATGTTTGTGTGTTTAAAACATTTTGAAATATGTACAGTCTACTCCCAGTTTTATTAAAGATCAGTGAAGCTTTTTAAGCAAAACTTTCCACTTCGTGCACATGTGGTGTGTATTAATGCCGTGACCCCAGGGTGGGTTTTTTATTCTGTTTTTAATTCAGTCCAGTGTGTGTGTGTGTGTGTGTGTGTGTGTGTGCATGTGTTGCCTGAGCCATAATCAAATTACAGTCACAAAGAGAAACTTTTGGAAATCAGTGTTGTAATCCATTTCAGGAATCACAAAAACAAAGAGCCCACAAAACACTCTGCTTTTTCTTTTGAAGTGCGCATTGGCACAGAAATCACAGAAACGTTAGCCACTATATCAGCTTCTAGCATCAAACCTGAACTGTGTGTGTGTGTGTGTGTGTGTGTGTGTGTATTAGTGTAATAAAGTATTGCTTCTGGTTGAATTTGGCATTACTAAGCACTGACAGTTGGACAAACATCAATAATAGTCTAAAAAAATATACTGAAATATTTACTATTAAATATTTATTTAATATTTAATATACTTATTGAAATATTGAAAAGAACATTTTCTGTATTTTGTGTTATTTATCCAAAAGTTTAATTCGGTCATTTTTTTTTTTTTTTAGCAACACAAATGTAATTTTACTGCTTTAAAATAATAAAGCATTTCAATATAAAGTGTAATTATTAACACAGAATATAAAAATAAAACTGTAAAATGTATATTAAATAGACTGTGTGGTATGGTTTACATTTGATTGATTGATTTATTTATTTATTTTTTAAATCCCATGCCTCATTTCTTACCCACTGTTACAGACGTTGTGGTGTTTTTATGTGATTTTTTTTTTATTATTCTCCTCGTAATGGCTTGCTGTAAAATGATTAGAATGGCTGAGGCTTTATTTTAAACATTTTCTGCTACAGTGCATGTGTATGAATTTTGAAAAACACAGATATCAGCCTCATTCCAAACAGTCCAGTAAGTAGATTTTCAGACCTGTAACAATAATAATAATAATAAAAGTTCAGCGATAAGTTAGGAAAACGTGTGCAATATTGCTATGTAGTGGCTCAGGCTAGTTTTTTTCACTTGAGGCTTTGGACTGTAGCTCATAAAGTATATGTACTCTGAACTTATTATTTAATATACATTCAGTGCATATCCACTTCAAATTGACACACACAATGTCTTTTGTATTTGTACATATAAATAAGCATGAACAAATATATGTTTTAAAAAAGACACTGATTTGGAAAAGTATTAGGACACAACAAATTACCAACATACTGTAGGTACTTTGTTGGAAAGTTGTTGTTGGCAGTTACAGCGTTGAGAGGAAAGAAGTAATTCGATTTTTGCAGCATTGTGGTGCAATTTTGGCCCATTTCTCTTTTCAAACTCTCTTCAATTCCCCAAGGCTACAAGCGTCCCTCTGATGGACTTTAAAATCCTCCATACATTTCCAGGCTAGGCCATGCAAGACCTTCCTGAGTTACTTGCTGTATGTTTGGAGTCTCTGTCTTGTTGACACTTCCATCTTCTCCTCAGTGAGATTAAATTCTCCTCTAATATAGGTCTTAAGGTTTTGCACAAACAGAGATTTTGGAGTCCATGCCAGCTCAAATGCATACTGTTGTTAAAGCAAAAAAAATAAATAAATAAATAAATAAATAAATAAAATAAAAAAACGGGATGTACTAAATACTAAGATTTAGAAATTTCACATATTGTATAAAGATTCTACTTTTCACTCAAGTTGTTGTCAGTCATATAATTTGCACTGAAAATTGTTGTATTAAATTAGAAATGAATGCAAAGATGGAAGCATTTTCATTAGTAGTCTCAGACTTGTGTGTGTGCGTGTGTGTGTGTGTACACAGTGAAGTTGAGGAGCAAACCGATGTTGAGAAACAGATGTTGAGAAGAAAACAACCCAGAGTTCTAACTAAAGTCGGGAAGATCACAATTGTTCAGGACGCTGTGTTTACAACCTGACATTGTACCTGACACCTCATACTACTGGTTTCTCCTTTCTGTGTGTGTGTGTGTGTGTGTGTGTGTGCCCTGCAGGAGATTTCAGATTTCATGGCGAGGCAAGTCCTGACCTATGTCTCTGTTTTCACTTCAGCTGGGAAAAAGTGTCGCACTGATTTACACTGATTGGATGGGTGTGTGGGGGTGAAAACTTTTTATAGCAGTAACAGAATTATAGCGAGAGAACTACAGGAATTCCCAGGTTTCAATTTCAAAGGTATTACCTAATGGTAATAACAATTTAATTTATTCCATACTCACATAGCAGTTAATGCAACCTGAATATGAGAATTTAAGAATACAGTATAATCAAAACAACCAGACAGAATATATCAGAATGTACTCATTAGTAGGTGTGCTGTGATGAGTCCTGTGTTAGTTGACTCATGTTGTGGAGTTTTTCTCTAAGGTTCGGAACCTATTAAATTTAGTTTTTGCTTTTAGAAGTTCCCTCCTCCTAATTTTCCCTAATTGCACCTAAGATGCCACAGGGCTTCTGCCAGTACAATAATTCAAATGGGGAGAATCCTATTGAGGCTTGCTGGACCTCTTGTACCACAAATAGTAGGTGCTCAAGGCACTTATCCCAATTCCGAGCATCATGTACAAATTTACAAATCATATTTTTAAGCATTTGATTAAACCGTTCTACCAGCCTATCCATTTTTTTTTTGCAGATTGTAAGCACTCATTTAAATCGATTTATTCCCTAATAATTTGTACAGTTTGCAAAGGATATGTGACAAAAGATCTGGACAGTCGGGATCCTGTAAGAGATGCGTGCTTAGATGTTGTGAAGAGCCACTGTTTCTGGCTATTTCCTTGAGCAGTCCAGTAAAACCAACGCAAAGCGATGTCCTCATGCACGCCATTCTAATAACCCATCAAGGTCCATACCAATCCTGTCAAAGGGGATTGTGATCAATGGGGGTACAAAGGCACTACTGGGTTGAGCAGCAGATTCACCAGCTGATATTCACAACATACCGCACACCTCTTGGAAACATCACCGTGAATGCCTGCCCACTAGAAGAGAGCCATTAGATAGTTTAGTGTCTTATCCTGCCACATTTGCTCAGCCATCAGAGCTAAAATGAGCTGCATGGAACAGCATTTCCCAACAGCTCTTCAGTTGGTTGTTGACCCAGTAGAAAAGGAATCTGACAGGATGCAGTGAGCTATATTGGATAGGAACTATTGATTTTTTTTTAATACAGGTGGGATAGCATAACGTTGGACTAAATTTGCTGAGCATCAATTACTCTCACTTGGTCAAAGGCATCCCTCAGTGGTTTTTCACGTGACTGCTCCAAGGGAAAATCCCTAAGGGGAATCTCAGTGAAGGATAGAGAGGTGGAGCCCTCCCCAAACTCCATGTCAGAAGAAAGGAGAGAGAGAGAGAGAGAGAGAGAGAGAGAGAGAAAAGAAACACGACCTGGTCCCTGGTGACGGTCCACTAGGAGACGGTTGACTTGTCTAGGTAGGTCCCTACACCCGGTTACCGTGACCACCCACTCCACTGTCAAGCAATGAACTGCTCCAGTACCACCAGCTTGATGATCAGGAGTCCTTCAGCCGCTGCACGTAGGTAAAGGGGCGGTCAACAATCGTGAGCTGCAGTGACTGGAAGTGTCAGCAGTGCTCCTCTGGTGTCCAATTGACACACAGCAGGACCACCCTCTTGACGCTCAGATAGTCCACCTGCATCCTTGGCGGCAAGCTGGGCTTCCCCCGATAGTCAGGAGCCCATTCATCCTCTGGCCATTCCCTCACAGCTGCCGCACACTCAAAAAGCTCAATGAAGGCCTCCAGATCATTTGTGGAGGCCATCTTGGTGAGCATCACATGTTAGACGATGGCAGAGGACATAGCTGGAGATGTGGTGGGCTGCAGCAGCTTCTGGAGTGCCTTCTGGAGGGCTTCAAAGCATTGCACAGGTCGAGAAGCACTTGGTGTTGGGTTTGTTGGAGGCTGGTGAAGCACTTTATAATGTCACAGATTCAGGTGTCAGGATTTGAGTCCTCCTTAATCCTGGGTTTCAGCACCACTGTAGAACCTGGTGTGAAAGATGGGAAAAGGCTCACTTTATTTCTCTGCAGCTGTTCAACACACTTAAAAAATAAATAAATAAATAAATAAAAAAAGAGCACAGAAATGCAACCAAAAAGAGGTCTTCACTAGCTCACGTTCAAGGTAACGATCACATTCCATGCAGGGGTGTGAGTGTGCGTGTGTGTGTGCATTGAAAACTCCACCAGCTGTGCCACTCTTTCTCTCTGGCTCACGGCAGCTACTGAGAGCACAAAGAAACACACATAAGCAGGATGGCAATAATAAGACACAGGTGTGAATCATTACACATTACCTGCCAGTTCAATCCACCTCCTCTCTGTCCGCAGCTGACGCTCAGCCACGCCCCTGCTGCCATAAATAATAATGATAATACAATAAAATGTTGCTGCTTGTGATTATGATTAATTATCCTTTGTTATTCTGTATGTCTTTATTCAATCATTTTAAACAGATATAATAAAAATCCAAATAAAATTAAACACAACTAGCATACCTGATGTTCCTTCACCACAGTCGTTGAAATTGATTCACTTTTATGAAACGTATTCACGTTATTAACATTGTTGTTAAACTGCAGAATTTTCATTTAGTGAATGAGCAGAGAAGAAGAAATATTTTAGTAAGCCTGTAATGGTGATATGCATTTGTATTTTTACGTGAAGCAACACTTTGTACTGTATGTTTACTGTATTTAAATACTGAATTAACATATAAAAACGACCTTTACGCAGGAACATACTTCCATATTGCACAACTGGTCCTAATAACAGTAATAATAATAACATTTGTGACTTTTGACCTCTAGCTTTAACTTTACATGTTATTTCATTCACATACTCATTGACTATGAGCAAGGCATCGTGGGTAAAATGCACACTGATGATTAGTGAGAAAAAAATAATAAAGTAATGGCTATCAGTGAATTGTGCTGTTGTAAATGCAGGAACATAGCCACATTTTTACTTCCCTTGTCTCGGAAATGACCAAAATGCTTCCTCATGGTGCTGCTGTCAGACGTGATTTATTAAAATTTAACACTAACGTCTTCACATGGAATCTGCGGTGCGAAAGAAACTCGGGCAACTCAAGTGAAAGTTAAGAATATGGGTCAGAAATTATGCAAATTAAAGAGCGAAGCTGAAGAGGAACCTTGGCTGTTGGCCTGAAAAATAAAATGAGCTCTGACACAGTGAAAGAAAATCAGTTCCACATGTTTAATTTTCCTGTAAAAGAAGACATGAAGGACAGAGAGAGAGAGAGAGAGAGAGAGAGAAATCTGTTCCTCAAATGAGGGTTAGCTTAAAATATCTTTTTATTTTATCACACACTGCTGTTGAATTCTGGATTCTGATTGGTCAGAAGGTGTTCATTACTTTTCTGTAAGTCGGTGAGACTGTCCAAATAAAATTTCGTAAGCAAGATTATGTAATACCAAAGGTATCATTGTAGAATGTGTTCGACCTCAAACAGATTTAAAACATGAACACATTATTCAACAAATAAAAAAGAATAGTTGTCGATATGGTGACATTTTCTGTAAGGAGATGTTTAGTTAACATTTATGGAAGGAGTCTCCAGTGTCAGATCTTCGTAACATTCAGAAGTAAAGCTGTAACCTTCAATTTCCCAACACGGGGAAGTCTTCAGGACAGAGGATTTTACTCTTTGCGGTTTCTTGACAAGCTTCTATAGCTCATGCAAGAACAAGAATTTGTTTTGCGGACATTCCACAACATAAAAATGGATAGAAATTATGACATCATTCTTTAGTAAATAAAAAAAATGTCATTGTTGGCGAATAGCTGTGGTGAAAAACAAAACAAAAACAAAAAACACTTGTGAAGATGCCGTTATAAGAACATAATCAACTTAATCATCAAGTAACTGCTTTAAGTGTGATGGGACAACAAGTCATAAAAGGATAGTGTCGTGAAAATTACTGATAAAATTTATTATCATCAGTTATTATGTCAAATCAAACCAAATTCTCTAGTGAAGTAACAACAATGCACAGTTTGTTCATGAGATGCTGTCATTTTGTGTAACAGCATAACTAACTTTGCTAATCACAAGTTATTAGCTACCAATTAGCATGAATCTATTGAAGCCAAACAATTACAAAAAAAAAAAAAAGAAACTTTATATAATATACAATCTAGCAAGAAGCCAAGACTTCAAAATCTGGGTTGGAAATTATTTAATAATATAATGCTAAAATGACAATTTTGTCATTTTGTAATTCTGTGGGTGATTTAAAAGGATAGAATACTAAACAAAATGCTAACAGTCCTAATCATAACTGTTTGCTAAGTGTTTCGATAATTGTTTCTTAGACTATTAGTCACTAGTTGCCAAGTTGCGTTTGTACCATTTTAACGATTGGCATTGGTCTTCGATCCGTAAAACGATTGTTGTCATGTTTACAACGATTATAGGAGCTAGTACCCACAAATTAGCATGACTTAATTTGAACAATGCATTGGTCTATAACCAAAAATGCAAATTTATCTAATAATAGTGATAGCTCATTATTGCTAATTAAAAGTTGGTAGTCACTGCATTGTCATAGCTTCAGAAAGTGGGTCAGAAATGATTCAAACTAAAGAGGTTATACTCTAGCACTGGCAGTCAGCCTGGAAAAAACAAATCTTTACTTAGCTTATATAATGAAAGAATTTTATTGCCACATTTCATTGTTATATAAAAATGAAGATGTGAGAAGAATAAATCAATTGGAAATTATGTGTTTCATTTCGTTTGATTTTAAAATATTAGCATAAGCTCTGACTCAAGCTAAGCAGCACTGCGTGTTAATGAAAGGCTAAGTTATTTTCATTTTAAATTATAGAACAAAAATTATGTTATTAGAAAATTAAAGTTAAATGCTAACCTTAGAGGTTAGCCCGAAAAGCCGAAAGCCAAAAAAAAAACATCAAAGAAAGCTTTATTTCATTCACACAGTGAAGAAAATATCACTCTTAAAATGTTTTATTTCTCCTTTAAAAGCAATCCACAAGAGACAGAAAATAAAATGTCAATCTGTGTCTCATTTTCTGACGGTTAAGAGGCTAAATCAAAAACATAAGCTCAGCAAACGACTTGATTAGCTTTAAGCTAAGCAATACTCCATATAAACATTTCTGTTTAAAAAAAAAAGGCTAATGTTCAACCAGAAGCTAATCATTTTGCTAAGAACAACAATGGTAATTTTGCTAAAAATAAGCAGTACTTTGAAGAACTCTAGAAAGCTAGAAACTCTTCCACATTGACTTTTCTTTATTTAGCTCACTGATTGAAAGGAAATCAATCCCACATGTTTGATTCGTCTCTGAGAGAAAACGATGTGTGAGAGAAAATCATAGTCTGTTTCTCATTTCCTGTTGGCTATGAGCAATAGATTTAGAGAAAAAAAAGCATAACCTCACTAAACAACACCAAATGCAAATGAGACGCTAGTTTTTAAATTTGCTGTGGTTTAGCATTACACTGTGTTGCATGTGAGAGCTCGCGCAACAGCCCAGGTGGCCATTTTCTTCCACAGCCACTTCCTGTTTATGTCCAAGAAATATGCAAATAAGCCATTAACAAGGCTTCATGGGAATTCATTCAAAGGGTTCGTGGGAAAGAGAGCGAGAAACTGAGAGACTCTATCTATCTATCTATCTATCTATCTATCTATCCATCTAGAAATTTCCATTTGGTTGCAGTGACACTTTGGTCAGGAACTGTCATCTGATTGGTTACAGTGACATTTTGGGTGGGAACTGTGGTCTGATTGGTTACAGTGACACTTTGGTCAGGAACTGTGGTCTGATTGGTTACAGTGACACTTTGGTCAGGAACTGTGGTCTGATTGGTCACAGTGACACTTTGGTCAGGAACTGTCCTCTGATTGGTCACAGTAACACTTTGGTCAGGAACTGTGGTCTGACTGGTTAAAGTGACACTTTGGTCAGGAACTGTGGTCTGATTGGTCACAGTGACACTTTGGTCAGGAACTGTCCTCTGATTGGTCANACAGTGACACTTTGGGCAGGAACTGTCCTCTGATTGGTTACAGTGACACTTTGGGCAGGAACTGTGGTCTGATTGGTTACAGTGACACTTTGGGCAGGAATTTTGGTTTGATTGGTTATATTAGCATTTTGTGTGTGAACTGTGGTCTGATTGGCTCCAGCAATATTTTGGGTGGGAATTGCTGTTGCACCTACTTTGCTATCTGAGCTAAGAGAAAATGGATAATTGAACAGAACTGCTAATCATTAACACATGGTATTGACTTAGCCCAGCTCTTAGCCAATCACTTCTTTGGACTTAATCATTGAAGAACAAAGAATGAAAAGTAATCCTTAAAACAGGTTTTATGTAAATTACAAAAAAAGAGATTGTAAACAAGGATTCTGATATTTGAATCTAGGTTAATTAGCATAAAACCTAAAACAATGTTATATTATCATGCAGTGCTGCTGGAAAATCAAATTAAATAATGTTTGTGCCATGACATTTGTGAGTTCGGTCCAGAGAGGCAGCAAAAAAGGTTTTGATAAATTAAAAAGTCAGTGGATTTCAAAGTGGACGTTTAGCAGTTAGCGTGAAGTTGATGCCTCACTGACAGACTGACAGGCTGCTGAATCATGGCCGATGTCACAGGAGGAAAATGTCAGAGTGAAAAATAGAGAGCAAACTCAAACCTTCATCTTCAAGCAAAGCAGCTCTGTGTGTGTTTCTGTCTGATGGATCACCTATTTAATAAAAAAAAAAGCTAATTTACTAAAACTAGCATTTTGAGTAGGAAATGCTAAAAGATAAAAAGCAGGGTAATTTCAGTAGTAGGGTTGCAATTATCATCATGATTTATCCAACCATTAGAATGATATTATTTATACACTGGTATTAAACAAATTTGAATACCAGTGTGTTTGTAATAATTAGACTTTGTCTGTTTTCTGTTATTTTAAAGACCTAGTTAGGAGATGCTAATTTTGCTAACACCACAGCGCAGCCACTGATTAGCATAAGGTTAGAGCAAATATACATTTTATTAGCAGTGCGTATGTAACAATAAGCCATAGTACAAATTCGTATGACCCAAAGATATAGTTTGCTCTCAACTAAAAATGATAATTTTACTAATAACAATAAACAGCAGTGATATCGTTAGCATGCTGCTAGAAAAGAAACAAAAGTGGGTAACCATTAAGTGAAAGCTCACTGTCTTTAATTAGCCGAAAGCTGACAAATTAGCATGGTGGATTTAATGCTAAGTGTGTTTGTGTTTATTATTTTTTTTCCCAGCAGATAAAATGCCTTGACAATTAGCATAAATGTCTTAGCCAATGGTTTTGACATTTTGCTAACATGTGCAGAATGTTAGTAGCCAATTATTTTTTTTTAACCATGATGACATTTACATGATGCTAAACAAAAACAAGAAGTGATTTTGAATGCTAATGTGTGTATTTTAATTAAACACAAGGCTATTTGTGTGGATTTCTTACAAAGTATTTTGAACAACAATCAGAATCCACCAATAAGCATAAAACAAACAAAACAAAAAGCTGAAAGTGAATTAGCCATGCATCACAATATATGCAAAAGAAGGAGTTGGATTTTGATGCCACTGTGTTTGCGATTTTTATTCATTCCATTGTTTCCATTTAAGGCATCAATTAGCATAAACAAAAACAGGAAGTGAATATTAGCAATTAGCCATGGACTACAATGTATGAGGTATACATTGAACATAACTGACCAAACAAACAGATTAATATTAGCATGATGATATTTGTTGCTACAGTATTCACAAAAAGCCGGATTTGTTCATTATTTCTTTCCATGGAACTTTTTATCCACAGAAGCAGATTATTAAAGATTGGAAGCCAGTAGCAAATGCAAATGCATTACACCCTTTACAGGAACAAGAAATGCTGTTATGTATCTTTGCTAGGCAGTTTTTTTTACGAGAAAGAAAAGTAAATATTATTTTAAAAAGTTTTATGTGCATGGCCACATACTTGCAATAACTTGCATAATGTTGGTTTACGCTGTTGACAATAAGTATTGGCACACAATAGGTAGACAATATAAATAGCTTAGCAAATATTGTTATATTCAGTCATGTATGTTCACACAAGCATGCCTAAAAATGCAGGAATGCAAGTGCACACACACACACACACACNACACACCCTAACACATTTTTTACACCCAAATATACATGTATGCATGAAAATAGAAACATGCCCACAGTACTACTATGCACATGAACACATGTACATGTACACACACTCATGCAACACACTTTCTTTCGTTTAACCTGCTAAACAGCACCTGTTTCCCTCCAGGGAAAACAAACCGTAAACACACTACATTGCAAAAACATGTCCTGTACTTGTGTGTGTGTGTGTGTGTGTGTGTGTGTGTGTGTGTGTGTGTGTGTGTGTGATCAGATTCTATTATCACACTTAACTGCATTAATCGAAACCAGGTCAATTATTATTTTTTTTTCGAATTAATTTTTTGTTTCATAAATCACCAATTATATCACCATGACAGCAAAAATGAACTGCAGTTATTATAAATGTCATTGTTATGGCTGTTATATAACCACGTGCGTGTGCAGCCTGATTGGTTTCATTATTTCATCGGAATTTTTATAGACATATCTTTTAATATATAACATTTAATATTCTCTTTGGCAGCAAAGCATTTAATGATGAATTAATGTCATTAAAAAGGGGATTTTAAATGTTCAGGGAAGAAAATCTGCAAGGTGAAAGAGTGAATGTGTCATTGTGGAAATGACAGATGACTCTGAAGTTTGTTTTTTTTTTTTCCCTCCAAAAGACTAGAACTGACCCAAATGCGAGCATCGGATTTCATAGTTCTAGTTCATTTTCGGTCTCTGCGATGAGAGTAGAAGCAACTGTATCATCGTAGCCATCATCACAATCATCAACAATAATTACAATGCAGATAAAGTGCTTTGCTAGTTTTGCTAACAGTGGTTACAAGTTGCTGATTAGCAAGATGACATTTAAAACAAGAATTGACTGGAGGGTGATATTATATTTTATCGAAAAGCTACTTTCTCTAACAGGGATTGTTACTTGTTGATTAGCATGTTAGCATGATTGATTAGCATGTAGAGATGAACAAAAACAGGAAGTGAATTTTAACACTAGTGTTAAAAAAACTAATGTTTTTTTTAGTCATTTTTTTTAAATATTGGCTAAAAATCCTAACAGTACTAACAGTGACAGAGATGTAAGGAAATGTATTTTAATACCAGTGTGTTTGTAACAATTAGTCATACATCACTACGTAGCTCTGTGTACAGTATTTAAGACAATGCTTTGGTCTGAAATGTCTGAAATCGAGATGTTATTCAATCTCGATAATTGAAAGTGATGGCTTTATGGATATTCTCAATTATCCAGCTCAGAGGACCTGGAAGGAACGCCATGTTGTGACATACCCAGCGTTGCAAATATGCAATATTTCATATTGAAATTTGTATGTACTGAAATGAAAATGGGAAGCCATTCAGCTGCATCTTGGTGGTTTTTCTTGCGATCAGTTCCACTCCTGGCTACTCCTGAAAGTATGAAATATCCAAGTAAAGCTCCTGCACCAGACAGAGGTGTTCTTAAAAGATCAGGTGGAGCCTGAAAGCCTGGAGGCTTAAGCCCTTTCCCCAGAAGAGAAGAGTGAGATGCATGTCTTTTCTCTGGATTTGAGGATCATTTGGATATTTCTGAAAATCCTGGTATTTCTGAAAAACTATTAGTGTTGGATTATAGCTATGTTTATATTGGCTGGAGAAACATTATTAACAGTAATATAAAAAAAAAAAAAAGTCAGAAAAAATCCAGAGAAAAAAAAAGAAACAAAATCAAAGGAATCACAGAATCAAAAGAGAAAAAAATATAAAAAGAATAAAAGTGGGATAAATAGAATTATAAAGCAAAGAAAGAAAGGAAGAATCAATACCTAATAAGATATTGATCGAGGGAGAGAAAGAAAATGAGACAGTAACAGAAACAGAAAAAAAAATCTATAAAATAGAAAAAGCAAAAAGGAGAGTAATAAAGAAGGCAGAAAAAATAAGAGAAAAAAGAAACAGAGAAAATATTGGGAAAAGGGAAAGGACTGAAATGGGGAGAGATGAAGAAAATAAAGACAAAATGTGAGGAATAATGGCATCGCACTATGACAAATGAAACTGAATTGAATTGAAGTGAAGAATCAAGAATCTTCAGCAGAATCAAGAAGAAACTGAACGAGTGTGTTAAATATAAAAATGAAGCTGCTGATTGGTCGGCTGCTGTAACACCCATTATGACATCATCAGATGTCAGCTGGAATTTAAATTCTCCAACATTGGATCACACTTTAACATTTTAAATCTGAAAATGTATAATGTTTATATAAAAAGCAAATCCATATCACCTCTCGCCAACCAATCAGGGTAATAGTCATTCATGTCTCTGTACCAAACTCATTTCCTGTTTCGGTTTGTTAACTATAGTAAATGAATATTTAGGTGACAGCTACATTTAGTTTTATAACAAGCTCTTTATCCTTTCTTTTCCTACATACATATCCTTAAAGAAGGTGGGCGGAGCTTCACAGAACAGCATCCACTGGGATGTGTGAAGAGAAAAGTGTACAGCTTAACGAGGCAATAATACATCAATGGAAGGATTCTGCTTAATTATTAAACACACAGGACATGTCCAATTTGGTCTGGTTTTATCTCCAATGGCTTTGAATATTTAATAACACACATCCACCAAACGCCAGCATGATCTAAATCCCTAACGAGCTCCTCTTTATCTCACTGAAAATGGCTGCCTTGTTGTTTTATTCACGAAGCTAATCTTGGGATCTCACATTGATTTGGAGTTGAAAGTGAAAGAGAAACAGATTCCACGAGGTTAAGTCACAAACACAGACACGGCCAATACACAGTTGATCAGATATAATCTAAATAAATTCAAAAGGCAATCAAAAGAAGTATCAAGACAATACTAAATAGAGTCATACACTGTATAGCATGCAAGATAAATCAATATTGTTTTGCTCAGAACTCACACAATTGAACTGGAAATTGGCAAGGCTTCACACTTAGATTGCATGTCCTTGTGCTTTAAATATACCAGTGGGGACTGCCCACTGGTGGCTTGGCTGTGAATTGTATGTAAGAGTCGTGACAATAGGGTGTAGTTTTAGGGAAGTGGGGAAATATTGAGCATGCAATTTAGTAAAAGGTTCAGAGTTATAGTTTGCAAGATAAAGGGTTGAATTGTTCAACTAGTTAAATGGGCTTAGGGGTGGTGATGATGGTCTGCCTATCTCTTCCATCTGTCAAAGGCCCTTGGTAGTCTCACATGTGGCTTGACATGTCTGCTTACTTCTCTTTATCTAGTTGTCTATGGCTTGGATGTTGGATTTTTCTCTGGACCATGGGTGGAGAGGAGGCTGGTACCCTAACACACACAGGAAGGGAGTGAGACCTGTGGATGAATCGATCAGGGAGTTCATTTGCCCTCCAGCATCAATATTGCTGGTGATTGGGGAAGGATGCTTGTAGGAACCTCCCAATTTCTTGTTTCAGTGGTTTCATTTGTCCTTTAGATGGGGGGTGATCACCTGAAGATAGACTGATATTGAGGCATGTGCAAAAGGTGGAGAGTTTGGTTAATGAAACTATGAAGCAGGCTTGACCTTGGAGAGAGGGATCAGGGTGATGGTGAATGGGTGTAGTGGTAAACTGGTCTTTGAATGTTATAAAGGCTTGCTCTGCATCTTCTGTCCATTTGGGCTTTCCCTTGAGGGGAGAAGCCAAAGCTGCCGCCACAGAGCTGAAACCTCAAATGAATCACTGATAAAACTTGGCAAAAGCCCCAAATTGTTGCAACTCCTTTGTGGTTTTGAGTCCAACTTGCTTTGCTCCATTTCTACTCCCCTCTCATCTAGGATATAGCCCAGATACTTAACTGAACCTATTGTGAAATTCACATTTCTCCAGCTTTGCATATAGATAGTTTTTGGAGTGCTGTTTGCACCTGTTAAATGCGTTCTTCTTCAGAGGTGGAGAAGAATGTCATTAATATAGACAAGAACATAGCAATTCATGCACTCTCAGAGGATTTAATTCATGAAGGCTGGGTTTATGAGGTTATATGGGATTACAAAATATTTGCAGTGGTTAGAATTCAGAATCAAGGCCGTCTTTCACTTGAAGGCCATTTTCCACTTGTCACCTATGAATGGTAGGCATGGTAGGCACTTTATAAGTCTATTTTGGTAAAAATCTTTGCTCCTCTTACCTGCTTGAAGGCAGATATGAGCAGTGGGAGAGCGTAACAATACTTATTGGTGACATTGTTCAAACCCTGGTAATCAATGCAAGGACAAATTCCAACTTCTTTTGTCTCCACAAAGAAGAAACTGCTGCTGTAGGCAATGTGGATGGTCAGATGTAACCTTGAGCTAGTGCTTCCAAGATTTATTCTTCCACAGCTTTACTTTTAGGAAGGGACCTTGGATGTGCATATACCCCAGTGGGGCATCACACCTGCCAGAAGGTCAATCACACAGTCTCAGGGACAGTGTGATGGCAGATTGGTGGCTTGAGCTCTACTAAAAATGTTGGCTAGGTCTTTTAATCTTTACCTCTCATTGGGCCTTAGGGCACTCTGTGTGAGTGGAGTTACAGGAGAGAGAGACAGTTATCAAAAAATTGCAAATTACAGGGAATGAGCTCATCTTGTTTCCACAAAATCTGTAGGTCATGGGTTGCCAGCCAGTGAGAACCTAAAATAATAATCAAACAAATCAAATCAAATCTGGTTGATTTTGATATGAAAATCATTATCCCCACCTCCTTTCCTTATCCTTATACAGTCATAATTTCTCACATAAAGATATCTATAAAATAAAATGAGTTTAAAGAGAACACTTTAATAGAATTTGGTTTGAAAGATTTAGCACTTAAGTTTTACAGTCCCATTCTGGGGCTTTAGGAGAGAATATATGAGGAAGGAAGGAAGAACTGAGGAATGTCGGGAGAGAAATAAATAAGAATTAAGAATGAAAGAAACGACAGCCTGGCGACGGTTGCTACACAAAGACCTCATGCAGGTAATCAGCCTAAAAGCGGTGCACCTGGCTGCTCATCTTTATAAGCCCTCTGAATGCTTCATAACATGTGGGCATAGATCTGTGCCTTTAATACAGAAGCCTAATACTGCTAAGGAAGGAAGCAAGGAAGGAAGGTAGGTAGATAGGTAGGTAGGTGGGTCTAGGAAGGTAGGTTAAGGGAAAGAAAGAAAAGGAGCACAGAATTAAAAAGAAAAATATATTAAGGAAAGAAAGAAAAGGAATGTAAAACTAAAGAGAAGGACAGAAAGAGAAGTTTTGTTTTGAGGTAAAGATTCAAGAAGGCCATTTTGGGTTGTCATTTCCCGCCTCACTGATATACTCTGTGTGTTGAACCTAATATTCTGAAACTCCCACCTTCCTGACTATTCACTGTCTCACACAAGCACCATTACCCCCAAACACCCTTACGTGCACTGCTCCCATAATCAGCTCCGTGGCTCGGTGGCTATCGTTACAGGGCAGCATACAAAAAAAATTATTGTTTTGTGCCCTGCTACAGTGAAAGTGCTATGTTTTGAGTTTTGAGTTGTTTGTTGGCCAGTGTTCACTTTTTCTTCCACCCCAAACTCGCACCATACAATGTCCCCTTTCGGGGACAAACAGGCCCTAAATTGAGCTTCTGCTCACACCATGGCCTGAACTCTGTAACAAGAAATGAAAGAATAAAGAAAGAAATGGCTTTGAGGAAGGATGGAGGAATCTAATTGAAAGAAAGAAAGAAATGAAGGATGGAGAGAAAGAAAATGAGTAACAAATGGAAATATAAAATACACTGAAAAAGCAAAAAAAGCAAAATAATAAAGAAAGCAGAGAAATGTGGAGAAGAAAAGAAAAAAATTGAGGCAAATGCAAAAGTAACAAGAAAGAAAGAAAGAAAGAAAGAAAGAAAGAAAGAAAGAAAGGATGGAGAGAAAGAAAATGAGTAAAAAACAGAAATATAAAAAAATTGAAAAAGCAAAAAAAAAAGCAAAATAATAAAGCAAGCTCAAAAAATGTGGAGAAGAAAAGAAAAAAAATTGAGGCAAATGAAAAAGCAACAAGAAAGAAAGAAAGAAAGAAAGAAAGAAAGAAAGAAAGAAAGAAAGAAAGAAATGAAGGATGGAGAGAAAGAAAATGAGTAAAAAACAGAAATATAAAAAACATTGAAAAAGCAAAAAAAAGCAAAATAATAAAGCAAGCACAGAAATGTGGAGAAGAAAAGAAAAAAATTGAGGCAAATGAAAAAGTAGCAAAAAAGATAGAAGGGAAGAAAGAAAGACTTGAGGGAGAGAGGGAGGGAGAGGAGAGAACTAATGCAAGAAGAATGCTAGAAGTGAAAGAGAGAATTAAAGAAAGAAAGAATTGAGGGAGAGAAAGAGAGAGAAAAAAAGAAGAAGTAATATGAGGAATAAAAAGAAAGAGAGAAGCACGTGGGGGGCTTTGGAGAAAAGAGAGCGGGGTTCCTTCTGTGCGATTCTCTGTTGCTGATGTAAAGCTCCTGATGGAGCGGCTGAGAGCTGAAACACATGCGCTCAGATTTCAGGAGAAAATCCCACAGCAGTGTTCGCTACATCACCCTTGGGCCAGACGCTGTGTCTGTGCACGTCTCGGAGCTGACTCGCATTCCAGATCCTGCAGATACGCTTGTTCTTCATCTCTCCACATCATTCTATCTCTATCTCTTTCTCCCTTTCTCGCTTTGAAGTGTGCCGTCACTGCTCTAATGCCATGGCTGAAGCGGATGAGTCAACACATACACATACAAAGCAGTGTGTTCATCTCACATTAGTTAGGAATAAAACCAATTAGTGGCGTTAGTGTTGATTATTTTCCCATAACAGCATGTCCGCAAGTGCTTTATTCCTCTTATACCACTGCTGCTTATTAAAGAAAGTCGTACTTTTTTTATTTACTTATAGTTAATGCTGTGGAACATCCATGAAAAAAAAAGTCAGAAGGACAAAAATGAATGTAATATCGTCGATATTTGTCAACAAGGGAGTGGTCGTAGAGTTTTTTTTTGTTTTTTTTTCAAACAAACAAACAAACAAAAAAAAACGCAGCTTGGAATGTTATCAAGAAATCGCAAACTTTGCTGTGTTGGAAAATTTTAAGTTACAGATTTGACCGTTAACAAAGCTCCAACCCTGGAGACTCCTTCCAAAAATGTTAAATAAACATCTTTTCTTTTTTTTTTCTTTTTTTTTTTAACAGAAAACAAATAATATTGATGTGAATGTGCTGTTACTTTGGAAATTACAGTATAACAGTATAACCTATTGCATTTTTTTTTCAAAATCTGCTTATTATTAGTCTTAGATTATATGGAGTATCTACTGTTCAAGTCCCTATGTATGAGCTGTTACCATAGAAACGTCAACATATTAGAATGAGTTGTAATTATAATTGGACGGTAAGTATAATGTGACCTTGATGACAGGTTACGTGTCGGAGCCTGGTTAGTCTTAGGTCAACTCAAAAGCGCTGTACTATGTATGTTCATACAGTAACTATGTCACATGTAACCATGACAACTAAAATATAATTACACTTTGTCATCGCAGTTTAAGTCATAATTGTAATTATGTAGTTAAGTAAGAGTGAGAAGGTTTCTAATTAAAAGTGACAGAGCAAGAAGAGAGCTCTATTAGAAAGGTAATTGCAACAACAGCCATAAAGCCTACGTAATTAATACACTAATTATATCATGTACACGTGTACATAATTAAACGCACACTTGAAATATCTTTTTTTTCAGACATCTTTTCCAGACTTTTTGAAATTAACAGATTAGCAAAATTAGATTCTAGTATTTGAATCAATATTTGAATTATAATTCATGGGTTTCTTCATTTCAAACCAACTGCCAGTCAAGCAGTGACGTTCATTTTCAGAGAAGACAATTCGAAAAAAAACAAAAAAAAAACAAGATCGCTTCTTTAAAAAAAATAAATAAAGCATGTACAATACCCCATGTTTATACAATGAAAATTAAATTGGGGTTTATACCTTCTCATTTAGGGGATTGTCTTGGTGTTTAGTTACTCTATTTCTTATGTAGATGTTTGGCATCCCTCAGGGTATGATGTTGGGTCCCATATGATTTTTAATTAATTTATTTTTTTATTGACTAAAACAAATCTGTATTCCACAATCTGATTAGACGAGGATGCGTTTACAAAGACACTTAATCCGATTATGGCTTTTCCTCCAAAATAAGTTCTGAGTCAATCTCAATGTAAATCGTTCCCTACAGCACATCCCTGTGCTCCCTATGTGATATAATAAAAGTAGTACGGAGCAGGAATATATTCAGCCTTTTATCCTCTGCAGGTCATCTTTCAGTGGTTTAATTTGGATCATATAATTGTATGTGTCGCTGGCCAGAAATGTGATCTAAGCTTGGACTGAGGGGGAAACAGAAACCTGAGCAAGTGCACTTAGTCATAAAGCAGCACGGATCGTATTCCCTCCTTTAAGCCAACACAAAGAGAAAAACACAAAGAGTCCAGACTGAAGCTTTACACTAGCAAGCCTCACAGTTTGCCCACCGAAATACAGGGTTATACAGCCGGGGCCAGAAATCTGCAAAACACTCCCAAAAAACAGCGGCTTTAATTTCAGGGAAACTCGGGGAAAGAAAGCACAGAAACATGCCTCAGCTGTTGCTCTGGACAAGCGGCGTGTGCACCACTCATAATAATGCAGAAGTGCACTTAACTGAAAGTGATGTCATAACACAAAGTTACAAAAAGATATAAAATGTTAAAATGTGTAAATATGAAAGAAAGAAAGAACGAACGAATTAAGAGAAGGAGAGAGAAAACTGAGCAAAAAAAACCAAACCAAACATACAAAACCTGAAAGAAAAAGAACAGAAAATGCAAAAACAAGAAGAATGAACATAGAGAGAAATAAAAGTGAAAAGAAAGCTTACCTAGTTCGTCACTTTCTTTCTTTCTTTCTTTCTTTCTTTCTTTCTTTCTTTCTTTCTTTCTTTCTTTCTTTCTAAGAGTGGGACAGAGAAAACTCAGAAAAACAAAAAAAGATAAACCTGAAACAAAAACAATAGAAAATGCAAAAACAAGAAGAATGAACATGAAGAGAAATAAAAACGAAAAAAAAGCAAGCAGTGAAAGAAAGAAAGAAAAAGAAGGTTGTGGGAGGGACAAAAAATGTGATTGAAGTGATGAGGAAGAAAGAAAGAAAGAAAGAAAGAAAGAAAGAAAGAAAGAAAGAAAGAATTAAGAGAGGTAGGGACAGAAAAAGTGAGAGAAACAAATTTATACTTAAAAGCTTTCTTGCTTACTTGCTCCATTCGCTTTGTGTTTCTTCGTGTTTTTTCTTTCCTTCTTTCTTAGAGAACATTAAATCAAAGCAATAAAGAAAACAGAAAATGAGGACAAGAAACGAAAATGAAAACTGGAGGAAGAAGAAAAAGAAGGAGAAGGGGAGAGATGAAGAGAGTGGAACAAATGAAAACTGGAGGAAGAAGAGAAAGAAACAGAAAGGGGAGAGATGAAGAAGAGCGATGTGGTGATGACAATGAAAAAGGAAAAGCAACACAGGAGACATGTTTATTAGAGCTGAGAGGAGAAAACTGCACTAAAGCCGCTGAGGTAAACCTGTCATGTGACCATGTGGACACAGTTAGCATGTAGCTAAAGATATTGGCCCATATGTTTTGGTGA
>CM074970.1:3624590-3626768 GCA_037577455.1 Pangasius macronema
ACATTAAATATTAAAGTGAAGAGTGCAGTGTGAGTGTGTGTGTGTGTGTGTGTGTGTGTGTGTGTGTGAGTGTGTGTGAGTTGAACACAAACTCTGTAAAAAAAAACCAACAACAACAAAACAAAAATGACCCTCATCGACATTTCAACTCAGTGAGAGGTAAAACTTTAGAGGTAAAATTTCACTTTTGATTTTTGTTGTTGTTGATATTTTTCACCTATCTATCTATCTATCTATCTATCTATCTATCTATCTATCTATCTATCTAGAACGAATGTCTTTGTTTGAATCAATGAATAAATAAACACACAAATAAATACATATTTAAAATATAAATAAATAAAATGTTCCATTAATTAAGTAGTTTTAAAAAAAATCATCCATCAACAAGGCTGAATATTTAAATTACATTTTTAATACATTTTTTTAATTAAATTACTATTTTTTTTTATTTTTAGATAGATAGATAGATAGATAGATAGATAAATAGATAGATAGATAGATCTTGCTTACAGAAACAAATAATCAATGAATAAACAAACTAACAAGTAAATACAGAATAAATATATATTTAAAATAAAAATAAATAAAGTTAACTAAATATTTTTTAAAAAATCATCCATCGATAAGGCTGAATATTTAAATCAAAATTTTAATTCTAATTTTCACACAAGTTCTCACAGAGATTTATAAGATAATTAATAAGTGAAAATATAAAATATTTACAGACAACGAAGCAAATAAATTAATTATACAGAAATGGAATATCAAACATTACACAGCTGAAATAACTTATTAAACAAATAAAAAATAAATAAAATGTTTATATGGTTACATTAGAAGTTGTCAAAACAACAAAAAAAAGTTTTTCACAATCAAACAATCAAGACTTTCTCAATTGTTAAATGTTTATAATTTATTTTATCTTATTTATTTTTATTTATTTATTACTAAAATTTGACTTAATTTCTTTAAAGTAAATTAACTTCTCGAAATCCAGGTGTACACTGTCAAATATAAACTGTAAAAAAACAGTAAATTACTAAATAAAATAAATAATCTAAAAATAAAAAAATAGTTAATTAATAGTTCAGTAATAAGTAAATAAGTTAAATATTAAGTTAAATCTTTATATATCCACCAATGTACAAGTGGTAAATGAAATTTATATAAAAATAACATAAATTAAATTAAATAAATAAATAAATTAAATAAATACTATACATTATAATACATAAAATCTGTAAATATTATATAGGAAATGTTTGTAATTATTTGAATGAATTAATTTATATTACTCCCTCAGCTGTGAGATCTCCAGACATGAAGTCTTGACTAAAGACACTGATGATGCAGTTTATGACAGATTGGGAAAAGTCCGGGAGCTGACACAATTGCATGATCAATACAACAAAATCTTTGATACACCAAGAAGACTCCATGACTCTGGAAGGAATTTCTCATAGCGCTTGTGGCAAGAAAAAAGTACCAAATGATGTAATGAGCAGAATAAAGAAGCTGCTTGACCTTTTGCAGTTTTGCCTCTAGAGAAAAAAGGAAGCAGAATCTCATGAAAGACTTTAATTTACAGACTTATCTTCAGATAAGAAAGCCCTCTCTTTTATACAAGCAATCTACTGTTTCTTGTTTTTTAATCTTGGCTTGATCGCAATGAATTGGATTCTTTTGAGACATTTTCGAGATTGTCCCTTACGCCTTCTCCACAAGGGCGAAGGTTTAGTAAATAACTGCTTATGATGACTACTTGAATGTCTCGCAAACAAAAGACGTGAACATGTTTTACTTAAAATCAACTGAAGTAAGTACACTACAGACTCCTGTGAAAGCATTGGAATGGCGAGGCCAATTCTTTGTGTTTTCTTTAGATAGATATTTAGAAGATATTTGGGTTTGAGATAGATCAGAGTTTCAGCTTTCATTTGCTAATGCAAAATTGGTGGCAGAGCACCCAATTTTTAGGTGAGCAAAAGTATTGAAACAAATAGTGAATTAAAGTAAATAACGCTTAATATTTGGTTGCCTATCCCTTGTTTGCAGTAACTGCATCAAGACGGTGACCAAAATGACAAACTGTTGCATTCAGGTTCTTTCAGTTGTTGTTTGTTCTGGGGGTTTTCTCCCTTGAATCTCCTCTTCAGGAGGTGAAATGAAATGCTT
>CM074970.1:3637163-3649641 GCA_037577455.1 Pangasius macronema
AGCCCATGTTCTCAAAACTCAAATTCTGAGTTTCCTCCCTGGAGATGCTTTGCCAGGCCTTCACTGCAGCCACCTTTCTTTCTTTTTAGGAATGTACACAATTGTTGATTTGGCCACACCTAAGGTTTTAGCTATCTCTCTTATAGATTTATGTTGTATTTTCAGCCTAATGATGGCCTCCTTCACTTGCATTGAGATCTCTTTGGACTTCATATAGCTCCAGTCAAACAGCTGCCAAATTCCTGGGTATACACTATGTTTCTCAAAAATTGTGTGGACATCATACATGCTTTTTGAACATCCCATTCCAGATTTGAAGTCTTCTGAAGGCTTTCCACTAGATGTTTGAAGCATGGCTGTTTGGATTTGCCCAATCAGCCACAAAAGCATCACCACTGATGGTTGGGTGAGGAGGCCTGGGGCACAGTCAGCTCATTCCAAACGTGTTCACTGGGGTTTAGGGCAGGGTTCTGTGCAGGCCACTTGAGTTGTTTTTCTCCAACCTTAGCAAACCATGTTTTCATGGACTTTGCGCATAGGGGCACTGTCATGCTAGAACCGATTTGGGTCCCTTAGTTCCAGTGAAGGGAAATTGCAATGCTACAGCATTCTGAGACAGTGTATACAATTGTATGCTTCCAACATTATGACAACAGTGTGGGAAAGGCTCACATACAGTCTCCTCTGAAAGTATTGGAATAGCAAAGCCGATTCATTGTTTTTGCTATACACTGAAGACATTTGGGTTTGAGGTCAAAAGATGAATATAAGACAATAGATCAGAATTTCAGCTTTTATCTCCTGGTATTTACACCTAGATGTGTTAAACAGCTTAGCACTTTTGGTTCCAAACCACCCAATCTTGGGTGAGCAAAACTATTGAAATAGATCTTACTGTAAATAAAACTTAATACTTGGTTTCATATCCCTTACATGCAATAACAGCATCAAGCAGGCAACCCAATGGTATCACCAAACTGTTCAATTCTTCTTTTGTGAAGCTTTACCAGACTTGTACTGCAGCTTCTTTCAGTTGTTGTTTGTTTTGTTTTGTTTTATTTTTTCCCTTCAATCTCCTCTTCAAGAGGAGAAATGCAAACTCAATTGAGTTAGTCAGGTGATTGACTTGGTCACTCCAAAACCTTTCACTTTTGACAGTGTGTTTTGGCTCATTGTCTTGCTGCATGATGAATTTCCTCCGAATTACAGTAGATTGGATGCATTTCTCTGTAAATTGTCAGATATTCTGCCTCTACCATTGTGTGTTACATCATCAATAAAGATTAGTGAGGCCATTTCAGAAGTAGCCATGCAAACCCAAGCCATGACATTATCTCCACCATGCTTGACCGATTGGCTTGTATGTTCTGGATTATGAGCAGATGCTTTCTTCTTACACACTTTGGCCTTTCCCATCACTTTAGTAGAGGTTAATCTTGGTTTTAGAACTTTTGTAACTCATCTCTGCATTTGTTTGCAATTACCAATCTGGCCATTTGATTCTTACTGCTGATGAGGGGTTATATTTCTGCTCTCAAAGTCTTCTTTGAACAGTGGATTGTGATACCGTCACCTCTGCCCTGTTGAGGTTGTTGGTGATGTCACTAACTGTTGTTTTTGGGTTTTTGGGTAAGGTGCACAAGTGACTTTTATTTACAGGTGCAGGAAGGGTAAGTGGGGTGCCAGGTGGTAGTGCAGGCTTGATGCTGGGTGAAGGGGTTGTGGTCGTCCCTGGAAGGGGCAATTGCACAGGAAAGGTTGAAGTGCAGCAGTGGGACCCAAGGGGCTCTGCGGTTGGCAGGAGGACAGGTTGGCGCTGCTGTGGGTGCTGGGAGAGTCGTCGTCGTCATCATCCTCCTCCTCCTCCTCCTCCTCCTCCTCCTCCTCCTCCTCATCTGCAAGATATACAGAGAACAGTGTTAGTATGGGGCATAAGCCTGAGTCTGTCTTCCCTACCCATACCACAGGCCCCTTTTATCTTCTCCCATCATAACAAGGAGGGTAGGGAGCCGCTGCAGCCCTCATTGGTTACCAGCCATGCCTGATTACTCCTCCCCTGACAGCCACTCACTCCCGTGCTGTCCACAACACATGTGGTGCTGAAGTAGCACTGTCCTTTCGGCACCATAGTGGCAGTAGAGTGAGAAGTGCTTGCTGATTTATGTGCTCTGGCTACCGGCCTGTCATCACAAAGGTTATAAGTAGGGATGCATCGATAACGATACTGGTATTGGTATGTATCCGATACCGGTACTTATACTCGTAAAAATGCTTTGATATCAACAACCAACACCACACAATGTAGGATTTGTACAGCATTCATTGTGCAGATGTTGCCGTACAAAGAAACAGCAGCAGAACACAAAATGTCAGTGTTTTGGAAGTACTTCAAGATTAATGACACGAATCAAAGCATAGCAGACTGCAAACTGTGTTCTGCCAAAATATCGAGAGGAGGAACAAAAAAAGTATGACATTCCCATTCGTTATTATGTAACAGAGATGTGTGTTAACAAAGATGCACAACTTTGTGTCATGAGCTTGTTACATGGCGTAACAGCAGTCAGTTTTACTGCTGATATTTGGACTAGTAGTGTGTGTCTAATGTTTCTCATCAGTTTATCTGTGCAATGGATAGACAAGGATCTCAAATGGGCTGTGCTGCAAGCAAAGCAGGTTAGTGGCTCGCATACAGGCCAGGCAATAGCGAATGTATTTGAGGAAATGCTTGAAACTTGGGCCATTCCAAAAAATTTCTATCCATGTTGTGCTTCGTGATAGTGCCAAAAATATGATAAAGAGGGCTGATGATGCTGGACTGCCAAGCCTTTTGTGTGTTGCAGCTCATATTCCAGCTAGTAACAGAGCATCTTCTATCACAACAAAGCATTGGTGACGCTATGGTGGTTGGACTCAAAATAGTTGTCCTGCTTAGAGGACATTCAGCTCCAGTTAAACCAACCTATTAAAAGACTACAACAAGATGTGCAAACCCATTGGAATAACACGTTCTACCTGCTACAGTCTCTAATTGAGCAGAAACGCATCCTTGGAATATTTGCGGCTGAATATAATCTCCATGACAGCATCAATGTTAACCAATGGAATCTACTGGAGAAGACGCTAACCATTTGAAGAATTGACTAAACAAGTACTCTTCAGATGCATTGGCCTTGGATTAAATTCCTGCTGTCGCAGTTTTACAGAGATTATGGTCAAAAGAAAAGAAAAAGACAAGGACCATGGGATGAAAACAGTGGAGTCCATTTTGCTCGCTGCTGTGCAGAAACACTTTTGCAATGTGCAGCAAAACCTGCTCTAGTGCATCGCAACTATATTAGATCTAAGGTAAATAGATAGTCTGTATGCTGTAATTCATTTAGATTCATTATAACATAATAAAATGGACAAATAAATTTTTTGTGGTCATTTTAGGTAATTGTTATTTACTAAAAAATTATTTTACATAAAGCCTAGTGTGCATATCCTCAGCAAATGTATTTCCTGTTGTAGATATAAGGATAGGATCTTCTCAAACACCAACAGTGCCAAGGAGGCCAAAGAAATGGTGATGCAGGAGCTATAGAAGGTGTCTGCTGGAGAGGCAGTCAGGCTCGAGGAGCAGGAGGAACTTCCTACTAAAAGGCAGCAGTAATACTTATGTATTACCTATGTTTTTATGTATTAACCATTTTCACTTGTTCTTATAAAATTTGTCCGTACTTAGTCTTAGAGAAAAGGCAATTTTCTGCATATCAAACATATCTTTTACAATCGTTATCCACTCTTCTTTTGTTGGTGGATTCTCATCCAGCCATTTCTTGGTTATTGCTTTTTTACTAGCAGCCAGTAACAATCTGAGAAGGTACTTGTCTTGAGAATTAAAATCAGTTGGTATGTTTCCTAAATTTATAGTACCAAAGCTATGATCAATCTCAAAACCCAGTGTTAATTCTATTTCCGTGACTACCAATAACCAGTAAGATTGGATTGCAGGACAGTCCCAGAATATATGAAAATAATCAGCCATCAAGTTGTTACATCTTCTCCAGCAAAGTGCAGATTCTGGATTACCATTCTGTAAATATTTTCTTTTTGGAGTAATAAAAAATCTAATGATATTTTTCCATGAGAATTGTCTCCACTGACCAGAACTGGAGGTAGCATGCTGTGATTTACATATGTTTAACCAATGTTCTTCTGTTAAATTATATTCGCCTCCTTCTCCCATTTTTCTTTAACATATAAGATAGAGTGAGACTTAGAGGACTGTATACATGAGTATATTCTTGATACCAGTTTCTTGTGAATAGTACCTTTATATGCTTCAGCAAAAATGTTGATGAGACTCAATTCAATACCCTCCTTATTTTTAATATTTTTATTAAAGTGATTTCTAAGCTGTAAATATCTATAGAAATCTTGTCTCTCTAAACTATAGGTATCAATGAGATGCTGGAAGTTTTGGAAACATATCTTGGATGAAACTGTATAATATGATGTAATGCCGTTCCATATCCATTGTTTAAACCGCACATCCATCTGTGCAGGTTTGAAGTCTCTATCATATGCCACCCATCTTAACAAACGTGCTTGTCTCTCCAGCTTCGAAATTTTGAATTCTTTGAACCAAATATTAAGAGGAACCAATGTCCAATTGGAGTACATAATCTTAGCGGTTTTATCCCCTAATAAGGAAGGGAGAGGAAAGTCTGGTTGGTTAAATTCTAAATCTTTCCATTTTGCCTCATAATCGTCAATGCACCAACAGACTAGATATTTTAATTGTGCTGCTTTATAATAGTCCTCCAAACAGGGAAGAGACAATCCTCCCTTTTCCTTTGGTAACTGTAATGTTTTAAGTCTGACCCTTGGTTTCTGATTTTTCTTTATAAATCTTGAGATCATTCGGTTCCAGTCATTAAATTGTTTTTGTTTTTTTGTTTTTTTTGGTATCTCTAAAGGTAATGATTGAAAGAAAAACAATAATCGCAGTAACACATTCATCCTTATAATTTCTATTCGATCATACAAACTAAAGGTTAGGGGTATCCAACTGTCCAAGTCTGCTTTCAGTTCCTTCGTGATAGAAGCATAATTAGTAGTATAAATTTTAGCGAAATTCTTTGGTATATTAACCCCCAGATATTTAATATTATCTCTTTTCCATTTAAAATTATATTTATTATGTATATTTTCCTGTGGTGAATAATTAAAAGAGAGGGTTTGGGTTCAATTAACATTTTTACTGCTAAAAATGAGTTAAAATTGGGTCTTTAGTGCTCAGCTGCACTGTTCATAAATTGCCCTACAATTGATCTTGTGGACAATGAAATTGTTGCATAAACAGTTGAATAAACTTCAAATCATCTGTCTCACTGAACTGGTGTGTAACTAAAAATACTGGTATCGGTATCAGTGAGTACTACAGCAAAAGTGTTCTTAAAAGTCTTAAGTTTTAAGAAGTCTTAGAAATCTGGTATTGATGCATCCCTAGTTATAAGTATATAAAGCTCTGGGTATGCAAGGTCCTGGATATACATATATGGCTCAGGATACACACAGGATTATAGGATAAAGCCCTGGAACAATAATGTTTTGGGAACATAGCACTCTAGGAATGGGGATATAGATCTCTAAGGCCAGGACATTGCAGTGGAGCCCTGGTGAAAGCTCTGCCTAGCATAACATTCATTAAAAACTCTTCCCAAAGGAGTGACAAGGAGTCACCAGAGTCAGGTTACATTAGAATGGCCAATATTGTATTTCCTAAAAGAGTCATTTCATGAAAAAAAAAAATCATTTTACACGCATCTCTGCCTCTTTTATTTTCTCCCTGAATGGATGCTTCAATATTCAGTGTGTGCTTTAATAATAACACTGTTATTGTCTCTCTTCTCCATGAATTATAGATGGATTGGGCCATTATTTCTGTATGTGTATCAAAATGTGTGTGTGTGTGTGTGTGTGTNTGTGTGTGTGTGTGGTTGTGCAAGGCAAATAATAGAACTGTGATGTCTTTTTCCTTTGGTTGTTTGTGAACAATTTTAACTAGCATTAATTTAACTAGCACCAAGTTCTGATATTTGTTTGTTTGTTTGTTTGTTTTAGGTCGGTGTGGTAATTATTTGGACACAGTGACAACACTTTGGACAGCATTTCATACATGCTGACATTTTGTATTATCAACATCCCGTTAGCATTGGCCACCCACGTTCACTGTGTCACTTCCTGTTAGTGAAGCCCACTAAGGAAGGCTAACGAAGCAGACACGATAACATACATAGTCAACTTCTTTTATATTGTTTAGAGGTGACTTCAGGGGTTGTTTATTTGGGACAAAGCCCACCCAAACAATACCAGACACGTTTCCATGGTTTAATTACAAAGATGAAATCAGATTTTATTTTATTTTTAAATTAGCAGGCCATGTTTGCCATGTCACTTGCTGTTAGTGACACCTGCTAGCAAGAACTAGCAAGACATAATCAGCTCTTATTACTTCGTGTTTCTACATAGCTTCAGTTGGAAACGTCAGATGAAGTGGACTTAAGGGGGTCATTTGGGAGGCAATCCACCCTCCACACACACACACACACACACATACACACACTTACCTGAGTGAAGAATCAGAGGAGACAGATGCCATGAAGCATCTGTGATGGTGGTCCACCATCCAGAACACACACACACATACACACATATGCAACAGTACAGCAAATGTACCTCCCAAAATTCATCTGTCTATCCCCAGCTGCAAAAAAGAGCCAAGTCACCTTGAGGCTAATCCTGACACCCACACACACACACGCACACACGCAAAGCTAAATTGATCACTGTTACAGCCACAAACAAAAACAGATCCATTCACCCTCCAAAGGTCACTTCCCAAACCTCCATCACTCCACACTAATATCAATTCAGTAAAGTGTGTTCTGATAGGCTGAAACCAGCAGGGCTGATACTGCATAACACAACACACAAAGGAATGCACTAATCCATATCAGCTGTTAGCATTTATGAGAGAAACAAGATAGTCTGAAAGATTTGATAGCTGATACACAACTACTTTTCTCACTTTAGGATATAGAGCACTGAGAACAGAGCTCCTGATAGTATATTGCCACAGAAATATATATTACTTGAAATGCAGAGTACTGGAAATGTGGAACACCAATAAAGGTGGGCACTAGAAATATCAAGTCCTGGTCGCATAGGGCCATGGAAGCATAGAGTATTGGGGACCTAGTGCCTTAGAAACATTGGGGTACTGGGGACCTAGGGCCATGGAAAGTGAGGGTACTGTGGACACCGAGCCATTGAAATAAATGATATTGTGGGCATAAACCCATGGAAACATAGGCTACTGGGGACATAGGACCATGGAAACAGAGCAGTGGGGACACAGAGCCATTGAAACAGGGTACTGGGGAAATAGGCCCATGGAAGCATATGGTACTGGGGATCTAGGGCTGTGAAAACATAGGGTACTGGTAACATAGGGCCATGGAAACATAGGAAACTGGGGACACAGAAGCACAGAAAAATGTGGTACTGGTGACACAAGGCCATTGTAATAGGATACTGAGGACATAGAGTCATTAAAACATAGGATACTAGGGACATAGGGCCATGGAAACACGGTAATGGATAATGGGGCCACTGAAACATAGAGTACTGTGGAAGAGTCATGGAAACAAGGTAATGGGCGTAGATCCATAGAAACAGGGTACTGGGCATAGGGCCATGGAAACATAGCATACTAGGAACATAGACCCAGGGAAACATAGGGAACTGGGGATATAGGGCACTGGTAATATAGGGTACTGATGAGATAGGGCAGTAGAAACATATGGTACTGGTGTTATATTGTGTTATGATCATGAGGATGTTGGGAGTCACTGACCAAAAAATGTTGAGTACACATTGAACATGGCCGCCACCAACAGTATCGCGGGTATCGCTATAGCAATGGTGCTTCTCATCCAAGTATTGCCCAGCAATTTTCAAAGCTGGCAAAAAGGCATGTTTAGTTAATCATGTTTCATTTTGTCACATTTAGCTAGTAAATAACATACATTCATTCTAACCTTAATGGTAGTTTTTATTTAGAATCCATATAAGAAGTCTATTCCTGATTTTATCTTTAGGTGTCCCTGGAGAACTAGTGGTTAGGCCTCGGCGCTCTCACCGACACGACCTGGGTTCAATAAGTAGTTCTCAAATTAGAGTTTTGCTGCCTCACAATTTTCTTAAAGTTACAGCTATCGTTCACTGTTGCAAGAAAGAAAAAGGGGTGTCTCAGCAATTGCTGTTCTGTACCAGTGACCAGAAGTTATGAGTTCAAATCCCAGCACTGCCAAAGAGCTGTTGTTACATCTTTAATCAGAACCCTAGCCAAATTTCACCAAAGTGAAATGATTTATTTAAAAGTAATCTGTTTATCTATGATGCTAAAGTACTCAAACTTGAGAATTATTCACACTGACAGCATTCCTTATCCTCAAAGGGAGGTTTGTAGTGTAGTCAAATCATTCAGGACATGGACATATTCAACTGAAATAAAATGCATGCCGGAGTGAAAAACTTCACCTACAGTACAATTATATATGGGTCAAAGATCTGTCCCAGCCTCTATATCCACCATCCATCCACCAATCTAGTTCTTGTCTCTGTCCATATATCTACCTCTCCAAAAATCCATGAAAATAATGAAAAATTCTTGAAGTGAAGACGTTTTTAAATGATAGATAATACACTGCATGCCTGCTGTTCTTTATAACTTCATAATGCATGGGATAATCAGTGGTTTTTCTTTGATTTTAACCACAGCATGCACATACACACACACACACACACACACACACACACACACCTTTATCTATTAATACTACCAGCCTGCTGAGAGAGATGAGGCGTTTTCTCTTTTTGACTGATTCACTCACTGACTGACTAAATGACTCAGTGAATGACTGAATCACTGTAAAACTGACTCAGTGCTTGTGATTCACAGAATCACTAAATCTCTGACCTCTTGAGTCAGTGACCCACTGCATGATTGAATCTCTTACTGAATGGCAGACTGGCCAAATCATTGACTAACCAAATAACTGACTGACTGACTACTCAGTGACCAATGAATGACTGAGTGAATCACTGACTGGTTTACTAAATGATTAACTCACTGAGTTAATGAATCACTTCTTGAAACACTGACTGACTGAATCGCTAATCTCATGACTCAGTTACCCACAGAATATCTGATTCACTGACTGAATGCCAGACAAAATAAATCATTAACTGACAGAATCACAGACTGAATCGCTGACTGAACAAATCACAGATGATGATTATATTACTGAGTAAATAACAGATTAATCCCAGACTTCATTACTCATGACTTCATCACTCACTAATCGACTGACTCATTGAATGAATGATTCACTGACTGACTTAATGAATAACTCACTTAACCAAATGAATAACTCACTGAATGAATCACTTCCTGAAACACTGAATTACTGACTGACTATTTTGTATCTGACGCTCCGTCATACAAATTTACAATTAAAAATGTGTGTATGTGTGTGTTTACTGAAGCATGTGACAGACTGGTGTGTGGAAAAATGCACCATGGGTAGTGTATCAGTTTTTTAACCTCCAATTGCCTTCCTGTAGCTGACACCACAGCGGGTGAAAATAAATCACACACACACACACACACACACACACACACACACACACACACACACACACACACACACACACACAGAGCATATGACTGCCAGCCAATTAGTAAATGATCCCCTTTGGTCCCAAACACACTCAGCATTCGGGGAAACTGGGAGTGTGTGGAATTGAGAGATTTTATAGCAACTATACATAAAACCATTTGACTATGTATTATTTGTATTAATATGTTATGGGAGCAGGGACATGCTCAAGCGGCGGTTTGTGAATGGAGGGCGGAGCTAACGAAGGTGAGTGGTAAGGATTGCACACCTGCGGGGAATAAAGCTAATGAAGTTCTGTGTTGCAGTGAACTGTAGCGAGGATAAAAAGGGGAGAGACAAGCGCCTCAGGAGAGAGAGGCCCAACCAGCACAGAGCCGTCTGTGTCCGTGTGTGTGCGTGTTTATAAAATAAAACTGCTGAAAAGCGAAAGTAAAAGATAAAGAGTAAACCTTCTGAGTTGTTCCAAGTCTGCCTCCAGCTTCCTCATTCTCTGCCAGAACCGTGGGAGAGTGTCACCTATGTATTTTTATATTTATATAGTTTATGGTTAGTCTGTTTAATCTAATGGTAGTTTGTTGTTACCTCATTTTGAAATCTCGCAGAAAGCAGTAAATATTCAGATCTTGAATACCCTCCCTTGCATAAGTATACCCTAACCCTCCACATTTTGTATTATTCAACCCTGAACAGAAATGGATTTCAGTGGGAATAAATGAATCTATGCAAAATAACCCATAGGTCAGATGGTAGAAGCTGTTCACAGGACAATCATAGCCAGGACACTCCATGAAGCTGAGCAAAAAGAAAGCCTTTACTGAAAAAGCCACATGAAATCCTGCTTGGAGACTTGGGGAAAAAATGTGGGAGAAAAGTTTTGATGGTCTGATGAGATCAAAATTGAACTTTTTGGCCTTGGCACAAAGTGCTAACTTTGGAGGAAACCGAAGACTGGTCTTCACCCCGAGAACACTATCTCCACTATGAAGCATGGTAGTAGTAGCATCCTGTTGCCATGATGTTTTCATCACCAGAGACCTGGGACACTTGTCAGGGTTGAGGGAAAGATGGATGGTGCCAAATACAGGGCAATCCTAGAAGACAACATAGACCTGGAACGTGTTAGAATTACTCAGTTAAAGCCCACACCTCAATCCCAATGAGAATCTGTGGAAAGACTTCAAATTTTCTGTTCACCAGTGCCCCCCATCCAATCTGACAGAGATTGAGCAATTTTACAAAGAAGACTGGGCAAACATATTAGGATCCAGATGTGCAAAGCTGATAGAAACAAATCCCAGGAGATCTCGGGCTATAATTGCAGCCAAAGGTGGTTCCACCAAGTATTGAGCAGAGGGAGGGGGGTTGGTGGGTGAATACTTATTCAACGAATGGCTGCATTTTTGTTTAATTAACCTTTGTGTCACATTAAAAAATAGTTTGGACCTTTAAATGCTAGACATATTATGTAAATAGGGAAATAAGCAAGGCACTCTGTCAACCCTTGCAGCAACAAAAATATGAACTTTTCCCCAAAACTGCTTTGGAATTTTAAAATAAGATCACTTCATTGGCCAAGATTTACAAATACTGTACCAGACATTTTGCTTCAGCTACTGTCATATCATAATGACCCCAAAATGTCTGTTTTAGAAAATCTTTTTTTTTTTTTTTAAAATGTATGAGTTCAGAAATGTAGCGCTGAAATAAACCCTGATTTTTGGCAGTGAGTGATGAAACACAGCCAAAGCATGCTGTACTTTAAGATGGCCACATGCTGTGCACATTGCCTCATTAACAACAAGTTAAGCAAGTGCTTGCAGTGCTAGAAAATCGTGACACTGTGTTTTGGCAATTCTCCTGCTTATTTTTTGAACAACCTTCCGAGCTGGTGGTGAGGAAAAGGATGCTCAAAATCTCAAATTCCCAATCCCATTGGTCTGAGTATGTAATTGTAAGCTATTATGAGCTATTATCCCACAAAGTGCTATTGAATTCTGGATTCTGAACAAGCCCCCCTCCCCCCCATCCCGCGCGCACGCGCACGCACACACACACACACACACACACACACACACACACACACACACACACACACACACACACTTCCTGACTAATGACATACTAGAAAGGTATTTGACTTGATAATAATTAACCATTAACCTCATGATAATTTTAAACAAACTTAATTGCATGACCATTTTGCTAGAACATCAAGCCCCACTTATGATTTATTCCTTAGATAAGATTCTAAACATACAGAATGTTTCAGAACATTTTTACCTTCTAAACTGTCAGGACTTTCAAAGCAATAGAAAATAAAGCCGCATGAGAATGTCTATTTGAGCCAAGGAGTTATATATTTTAATTTATAAACCCACACTTGCCGTGTTACATTCTTATCTAGGTAATTTCCTCCAGTGTAAACGCGTTATATATTACTACGTTATGCATGCAGAACCATATCCTCTCTCCCTGCCTCTCTCTGTCCCTGTAGTACCAAATCTGATAAACAAGCTTTCATGTGTTTTACTCTTTCTGACTGCTGCTGCTATTGGAATTAAAACATCAGAAACCTTTACCACTCATGTTCATTAACTCACTTTTAAAAAGTCGAGACAGTCCTATCTGTCTGTTATTGCAATCAAATTATTTGAATGTGTTTTTTGGTTTTCATGATGTCATGAAGAACCGTGTGGTTGCTGGGGATGGTGCCACCTGGGGGCTGTGGAGATGGTTTGGGGATC
>CM074970.1:3649741-3660394 GCA_037577455.1 Pangasius macronema
TTGCAGGTCCTGTGTTTATTACTGATATGTGATATATGACCATATGGATGGATTGATGGATGGATGGGCTGGCGAATGAACAGATAGATGACTATCATGACAGGATGGATAGATCTGTGGATGGATAGACAGATGGTCAGGTGGCTGCACAAATAGATAAAGAAATGGATATATTAATGGATGAATACATTAATGAGTGTGATGGTTATTGAATAGGAATTGGCTGATGAGTATGGGCAAATAAATGCTTAGATGAATTTACCCATGGGCAGAAGGATGGACAGATGTATAGATAAATTAATAGGTAGGTAGATGGATAGGTAGAACAGACGGAATGGAGATACAGAATTAGTTATGGTATAAGAGCTTTACTCTTACTGTAAATGGATTAAATGTTGAATGTCTTCATGTGTCCCCTGTCCTTGCAGTGTGTCCTTGTAGTACGTCGTGAGTTTTCGCTCTGAGAGGCTTAAATGAAAATGGACACACACAGAATTTTCCAGAACATTTATGAACAGTAGAAGATGAGAAAATGTGTTATTGACTTTGACCAGGATATTGTTTCACTGCAGGTGAAAGTTTAGCTTTAACAATTACTTTATTTTCTCTGAACATATCCGTGTCCTTTAATCGTTATTGTTCTACAGGCTGGAAAGCCCTCGGGCCTTGGTGTGAGGATATGAAACCTTGTTTCTTATGAAACATGACTCAAGGTCGAAGACTTTAGCAGTGGAGATAAAGCCATGATTTATTTAAACGCCGTAGCTGCAGATATTTTACTGCAATTTGGTTTTTAAATGGTAGATAGTTCTGCAGTTAAGTAACATTCAATTCCAACCAGCAAAGTGTACTTGCAATCAGCTCATGCACAACACATTCATTTATGCAGCAATAAACTTTGTTGCATTTGATATGAATTAAGTTGTACTAAAAGTCGCAAACAGTAACCCCGCCTCTCTCATTCAGTTTAACCAATCAAAACGTTATGCACCAGATGCAGCTGCAACACATATTCCTCATTTGCAGTCAGAAGAGTGTGTTATAATAATAAATCACACAGTGCATTACAGCCAGCGGGGGATTTCGAGGTGAAGATACAAAAGCGTTCAGCTAATCTCGTTAGTCATGCTCGACTGCTGCAGATGATCGTGATCTCAATAGCTAACGCGCTTCTGTTACAAATGCACGCTGTCCAACGTGCTCTGTGTTTCTTACAGCTTTCATTTCACAGAATTCTTCTGCAGAGCTGGAAAGTCTTAAAGAAAATATTTTTTCTCCCCACCCATTTCCAGAAAAAAGCATGAAAATGATATGAAAATTAATATAGCTTGATCATTGCAGCATTTCAAAGGCGCATCATTTTTGATGTTTACTTTTCATGACACAATATACATGAATCACATATTAGCAACACAACTGGACATGGACTTTTAGGTCTAGGAACAGGTCTGTTGCAGTCAATTGCAATACTTTTATATTGTATATTCAGACTTTTTCCATATTGATGGAACCTTCATTTGTTATAAATGATATATTTTTTAAAGTAGTCTCACCTTTATGTACCCTACTGAAATGTCTTACACTAATGTAGTCCACCAGTTTAGCAGCGTGCAAATTGTGAGCCTTAATCATCACACACTCACATCAAAAGAAATTGCTGGGCTCAGTGGCATGGATTTTACCTAAAACATTTCAATAACAATTACAAATTAAATTCTTAATTTTAACCTTTTCATTTTGTGTTTATATTAATTCATATAGTGCCTGTCTTATACCGAAGGTCACTGTACTGCCAAAACAACTAGAGTCTAAGTGCACTCTGTCCTCTATCACGGGCTGCAATATTGATATGTTTGATGGCTACTGGTGATGTGGGTGTTATGTACTTCTGGGACAAGTACATGTAGTAAAACACAGCAGGGGTGAAAACGACATTTGGTTCCAAGCACTGTACAGCAAGGTAGACTGTCAGCTAGGACAAGATTTTACAGTCATCATCTCCTGTCCTAGCGAGGCCGATGTCATATCCTTGATTGGCTCATGCATAATTAAGGGGTTTACTAAGCCAAAGTACTTGCCCTCGGGCAATGGAAATGTAAAGGAAAATGTCCCTGTTTGCACAAGGCGAATAGAAACCAATAAAATGACAATGAAGGAAAGCCTTGGAATATTGATTTCCCAGCGCTTCCTGTGCTCAGGAGTTAATGGTGAAGTGATATAGACAGATAAATCTCAAGTAAATTTCAAATGAAATGTCTGTATAAAATACGTATTGGTTATGTGCTAGCTAGCTTAATCACTTCATTCGCAACTTCATACAATACAGGACTGTATGTCTTCAATGATTTGGCGTTCAATTTGCTCTTTTGGTGATTAATCATTTGAGGTTACTGGAATACCTTAATTAAGGAACACTATGACCAAAAGAAAATGTAATTATCAATACATCTTGCCAACTCACCTCTTATGGAATATAATGCGAAATTGCAAATAATATAATAAACACTAGTTTTATGCCAGAACACAAAAGAACTACATGCACTTGTTCTCCTGAGACCTGCACAGTCTCCTCTCTCTGTACTATTTCTAACCAGCAATGTGTGATAGCTATGGAAACAAGGCAAGAAAAACAGCTAGAAACAAGAAAGAAAAAAATAATAAGGGTCTCATAAATTGGGGTAACAGTAGTCTGAACTTTTTCATATTTTATCAACATCATTTATATAATACAATTTTTCTGACAATGAATGTTTTTTTTTTTTTCTGTCCCATCCCTGTAGGCCCATCTCTATCCCTACCACAACCTACCCCACCAGCTGACCCCCATATGCCCCAAACTTCATCTGGATTTTGCTTGCTACCTCCATCTCTACCTCATCCAAGATTCAAGGGATCCATGATGACAATGAGCATAGCCTCTGTGCTGCATGCCCCCAAATAACTCAGCACTTTTTTGTTTACACTAGCTACATTTTGTACCCTTGCTGTGTGTGATGTACTCAGCATCATCATGTCTGACTGGAAAACACAACTGGACATTAGAGCAAGGATGATGCCTCACCTGGAACTGCTGATTTTAACATGCCCTTCTGACCAAGATCAACTGAAGCCAGCAGCACTGTTCCAGGCATCCCCACATGGAGACACCACCAAAGAAGAGGAAGGAGAGGTGGTGTCCTAGTCAGTCTGATGAGACTAGCTAGCTGTCCTGCACTCCCCAGCATTTCCTTAGCAAAAGTCCAGTCAGTCGACAACAAACTCTGTGAGCTGAGTGCTTGAATTCTCTTCCAAAAGGAAACTACAATTTAATCTGCTTAACAGCAAACTGGCTTTTGGAGCACATACCAGACGGAGCCCTAGAGCCAGAAGGCTTTTTTGTACACTGCACAAACAGAATTAAAGAAGAGCAAAAGAGAGGGAGTATGTGATTGTTACATGCCTCCTTTTTGTCTAGGGGTAAAGTGGAGTAATATATGGAGGATATGTGATGATTGGCTGGAAGGAAGGACATAGACAAAGCCAGCGTAGCAAAATTAGTATTTTAACTGTTTCTTTGCACTTGTGCATATTACAGAATAAAGAAAGAGTGACCTTACACGGGACAACAAAGGTAACAAGCAAGAACTAAACATTGATAACAATACAAAGGGTGAATATGAAAAGAATACTATTTACATAAAGAAGATTTTGTAAAGTAAGAGTACTTAAATTTAGCATACAACAAGATGGAAGTATACTACAAAACCCAACCAAACAGCAAAGGTGGACTAATATATGGTGCCAAAGCTAATCTAAACAAAACTACAAAGAGTAGCACTTGCCTCTAACCTAGTATGTCTGAACAGAGTAATACTACTAGTGTGGAGCGTATGGGCGTGCCCTAACTATCTGTCCACGCAGATCGTTGGAGGGTGAATATACAAGAGCTAGTGAGGAACATAAACAACAGTAGGTAGCAAAGGGGAAAATAAACACTATGATAACTTAACACTTTCGGAACGTACAGCTCAAACCTCTGAGAGAACAATACAACCTTACACACGCAACACAGTTCTCTGTCTCTTGTTATATATGTCACATCTCTGCTTGTCTGGGAAAACCAGAGCGCCAATTGGTGCAACAGCAGCATGCCACCAATGCAGTCATTGGTGGAGTCAGCACCTGTAAACGAATTAGGTAGATGTGAGAAAAAGCAAAAGAGTAACAGGAAAAGCAATATGTGCCTCTCTGGCCTGTACCAGTTATGCTTAACAAAGCTTGGTGTGATCATCAGAATGTACAAACCCTCAAGACTTTCTGCTTTCCAGATCTGAAATATACCATGATTAAGGTGCTGGCCTTTCTGGCTACCTAGGGAGGTTATATCTCAGCACCAGTGTGGCACTTAGGATATTATGATATTATCAGGCATCAGTGAACAGGAAACAATGTACCCAGAGGCCACCCTTACAACAGTCAGGGACTTCAACCAAGCAAATCAATGATCAAGAAAGACCGCAGCCACCCAAACCACAGCCTGCTCACGCTGCTCCCTTCTGGCAGATGGGTCCCCTCTACACCATCTCTAATACCATCCCATCCCTGAAGTTTCTGCTTATCAATATCACCAGCCTATCTATGCAGGCCTCAGCTCTGTTAACACCTCATTCCCTCTCTGTGTGGGCTCAATCTCTATCACCACCCCAGGCCTCCCCTACTTCACCACCCCATACCTGCAAGCCTTGTCACTGTATTCACCCCCGTTACATTTACATTTCTGACATTTGGCAGATGCCCTTATCCAGAGTGACTTACAATTATCTCATTTATACAACTGAGCAGTTAAGGGTTAAGGGCCTTGCTCAAGGGCCCAGCAGTGGCAGTTGCGGTGCTGGGGATTGAACTCTAAACCTTCCGATCAGGAGTCCAATGTCTTAACCACTGAGCTACCACTGCCCTGTTCTTTCTGAGTAGGCTCTATCTCCATCACCACCCCATCTCTATAGCCCCCATCTCCAACACCATGCTCTCTTCAACCCATTGTCAATTCCCACCCTATCCCTGTCCCATCCCTATGTCTCCACAGCCCATTTCTGCATCATACTCTTGTGCTCCATCTACATCTCATGTGCCCCTCTGTGCCACAGGTTCTACACATCAATGTCATCATCTCATGCCTGGCATCATCTCTTTCACTGCTGCATCCCCTCTCTATGTGGGATCAAATTCCATCACCTTCCCATTCCTTCAGGCATCATTTACTTCACCACCCCATCTTTGCAGGCCTCATTAACATCACCAACCCATACCTGTAGGTCTCATCTACTTCACCAACCCATTTATGCAGGCCTCATCTTTGTCACCACTACACTCCTGCAGGTTCCACTCATCTTCCCACCCCATGTCCTCTTTGCGTGCACTCAAACTCCATCACCATCTAAACCCTATAGCCCCATATTGCCCCTATGGCCCAATAAAAATCTTTACCAGTTGGACCTATCTGTTTGCATCTTGGGACTCTAATTCAATTCACTTCAATTCAATTTTATTTGTATAGTACTTTTAACAATGGAAATTGTCACAAAGAAATTTATCGTAATGAGCAAGCCAGAGGCAACGATGGCAAGGAAAAACTCCCTGAGACAATATGAGGAAGAAACCTNAAAAGGGAACCCATCCTCATCTGGGTGCAACAGATAATGCAATTATAAATAAATCCCTTCTATTATTGTGTACTATAAGGACAAATAGTGCAAAGGTTCAACCAGTAAATTCATCACAGTTTTCCCAAGAAGTCTGGTTGGTTAAAATCTATCCACAGTCCATTGATGGAGTCCTGAGTGTGAATGTGCTCGTGGCAACTGCAGCCACAAAGCCACCACAGTAATCACAGTCCCAAGCCATCACAGTACAGCTCCCCAATTGAGATCCCCAAACCATCTCCCTGGCCCCCAGGTGGAACCATCCCCAGCAATCCAAACAGTTCTTCAGGTTGTCCATATGGTTCGTCCCAGCACCAGCGAGCAAACTCAACCGGTGAGAACTCCAACTAGAAGTAGGGCGTCAGGATGGGTCAGGCAGGTCCGGAGAGCAGAAGGGGTCAGCATCATTGGCATCTCAGAAGTAGCATGTGTAGCTCGAAAGAGAGATGGAGAGAGAGGGAGATCACAACACAACACATCCCATCTTCACCAGCTCATTTTTAAGTGCCCCATCCTTCATCTTTGTTCCATCCCAAATCAGTTCCTGCTCTATCCTAGCATGCCAGGATCTCTGTCCCAGCCCGTCCCCATGCACCTGACATTTTTTTTTTTTTTTAATTTTGTCCTCATTCCACAATTCTTACTGAAGAGTTTTTGTCTTTCTATTGAAAATGTAACTACTTTAAGACATAATATTTTAAAGATGCACCACCAAATAACATTTTCTAATCTAAATTTGAGGTTTCCAGAATCTGAAACATCTTTTGTAATTCTCAGCATCTTTTTCAAACAAATGTTTTTTTTCTACTCAGATTTTTCTCCCAGAAAAACAATGGTTTTACCTTACGTTTAAGTAACATATTCAGTCAGTTGACTCAAATGTTGCACATGTCTTAGCTCATCCATGGAATAATTTCTCTGTAGAAAATAGTTCTCTGTTCTGTCGTGCATCAGACTTTTGGACCCTGTTGTCAGTTTTAGGATGGGTAATGACTCAGAGTTGTGTGCTAAATAAAAAAAGCCCTTTGGCCTTTTGGACAAACTCAGGAATTCAGGAACCGTTTAAAAATGTCATGGTTAAATTCAGGCCACCAGGCATTGTGAGGGAGGGATAGAGAGAGGGAGAGAGAGGGATGTAGTGCAAACAGACGAATAAAATTAAGCTGACCTTTATCCGCTTTTGATGTGACCAGTCTCAAAACAGTGACAGAGAAAGATGGAAGCAATAAAAGTGTCACTTTTCTCCTTGTTTATTATATTGAAGTGAACTGGCTCAAGTATAAAATAAACCTGCTCGAAGTATGAAGTGAAATAACCTTAGTCTGAAGTAAGCTTTACTAAACACCTTTGTCAGATTGCGGTATGGATCAAGAATTTTAACACAATTCTGGACTTTATGGCTTTCAATCTGCATAGTGAGGTATGGGAGTGAGAGAGACAGGCATTAAAACAACATGAACTCCTGGCTTTTATTTCAGTTTTTCTTGGAAGTGGTGAGCCAGGGTGAGTACAAGAGGAGTCTGCAGTGGCTGTGTAATTATAAAGGAAATACTTTCAGAGGATTACAGTACATCTGTATGAGAATGGTGCACATGGTTATTTTCCCTCTTTTTAGATGTGAGCAATCTAGAGCATGTACACTGACTATTCTGTACAAAAGGACCATTTCCTCATCCAGAATGTTCCTGGCTTCACTGAAATCAATAATCACTGGAAAGTACTCAGAGCATGAACACCAAGAAATATACACAGGAACAATACTTTTCTTGTTCTCAACCATGAGTGTAACAGGAAGGCTTACCTGGCACAACAACTAATCTCTGGGTCTCAATTTGCTCTGAAATGTCCATTTCCAATTAAATACAGACATACTCCCTCTAATCCCTGGCATTCCTTTTCCTCCAGTAAAAGCTCTACATGTCTGTTTTCCATGCTTTCTGCCACAGACACAACCTTAACTGGCTTAGACTAGGTTCTGGGCAAAAAAACAAGGTCAAGTGAGAACTAATGATTGCGACATGCCAATATGGGTTAAAATGCTTAATACAGGCCTTGGTGAAACACAGGTTTTAGTGCTAGCTCATTCCACCAACTTTCTACCTTGAGTGTGCAAAACATCAGAACATAATCTGCAGCTGACTTTAAGTCTTACTTTTGGGGAAAGCAGACACTCATCTGCACTTTTCTTTGAAGTGGGATGATTAAAAACTTCCCAAAACTCCTTCTCAAACCCTGTGAAATTCTAATGGAACATTGTCTGAGCAAGAACAGTCACCCACGTGACTCTTTCAGTAAGCACTCTTTCAGTTACAGCAGCAAAGGGAGGACCAACTACACATTAATGCCCATGGATTTGGAATGGGACGTTCAATGGGCAGTTGACTGTTCACATACTTTTGACCACATAAGGTGCTATTTGGACCTGAGACATGGCTGCTGATCAAAGATAATAAACCTCAGCTGGATCTAGCGAGCTATTCAGAGCCTGAAGTAAACTAAAGAACTAGCCCGGGTATGAAGTGAAGAAAAGAGAAGAGAAGAGAAAGAAATAAAGACAGTAAAGCCCCTCTGTGAGAGCTCAGACATGATTTCTGAAGTGAGTTGAATACAAATATGAAGGTACTTCATGGCGTGTGCTGCTCATTATAGCAGATTTCCCATGGTTCCCAGATTACAGCCTTATATCAGCAGCTCACTGATTCATAAATAAATTTTTATAATTCTGCGAATGTGGCAGCGTATTCCCGGAAAAAAAAGAGGAGGAAGTGTGTGATCAGTCAACACATGCTCATAATAAGACTATGTGTTGTATATTAATCACCTGTCAATGCAGGAGAAACAAAAATAAATAAATAAATGAATAATAATAATCTTCCTGAATAAAGTGAACTGGACCAGTGAACTAACCCATGTGTAAATCTTCTCAAGTTTTAATTGGACTAGACCAAAAGTGAAATGAAGTTTAAATCTTTCCAAGTCTTTCCAAAGTTTTTAAAGTGCATTGGCTAGAGAATAAACTGACACAATTTTTTTAATGAACTAGCCCAAGCACAATCAATTGCCCACATATGAAGTGAAATAACTTAAAACTGAAATGACATAGTCCAAGGACAATGGAAACCAGTCCATCTATGAAGTAAACTGGACAATATCAGAAATGAATTAGCAAAAATATTAAGTGAATTAGCCAATATATGAAATTAATTAGCCAAACTAGTGTGAACTAGCATAGTTCCTGCATAAATCTTCTCAGCTATAAAGTGAATTTAGTATAAAAAAAACAGTTTACAGCTGAAATAAGTCACCTGAAGTATGAAGTAATTTGTCCCAAGTACGTGAATAGACAGTGGATTGATTTTAACCAACTGGACTTCTTGCGAAAACTGATGAATTTACTGGTTGCACATTTGCACTATTTGTCCGTATAGTACACAATAATAGAAGGGATTTATCTATAACTGCACTATCTGTTACACCCAGATGAGGATGAGTTCCCTTTTGAGTCTGGTTCCTCTGAAGGTTTCTTCCTCATGTGGTCTCAGGGAGTTTTTCCTTGCCATCGTTGCCTCTGGCTTGCTCATTAGGATAAATTTCAAATATTTACATCATATTTTTTTGAATCCATTTATTTCTGTAAAGCTGCTTTGTGACAATGTCCCTTGTTAAAAGCGCTATACAAATAAAACCGAATTGAATTGAATACGCAAGCAGTATATTTTCCTTAAAGCCGATAATTTTCCTTCAAGTCCTTCTTAACTTAATACAGTATATCTGTAACGATTAAATCCTTTTAGGCAAATTAATTTGACTGTGGAAATGACTCTTTGAGGTGTAAAACTGAGACATCCTGAATAACATAAATTTCCTGATGCAATTATTAAGCTTGTCTGTATTAGAGAGATCTAATGTGTGCATGTGCTATCTGATTAGCATATTCAGGTGACAAATGCTTGATGAGGAAGTCATTCAGTGACTCAGCAACAAAGTGAGTGGCGCCGAAGGTGCAGCAGTGATGATTATCAGGGTTGCACAAAGCATTTGTCAGACATTTGAGACAGGCGGTTAATTTTAACAGTCCACCTGTGTCTGAAACTCTCCTACGCTAATCTGAGAGAGAGAGATTTAAGAGGAAGAGAAACCTTTAAGAGAATCACTATTATATATAAAGTGCACCCTATAATTCAGGTCGCTGTAGAAAAACTGACTAAAATGGTTATCTAATGCAGATTTTGTGTCTAGAAGATATATTAAAAAGCCATTGCTGTCTCAGAAAAAAAAAACATCAAAGACAGAATGTAGATTTTGGCAGAATATGGAAAGCTTGATTCAGAGTGGCTCAGCACAGTTGTGTGGACTGATGAATCACAATTTGAGTTGCATGGTGATGCTCCAGAGTGGTGTATTTGAAAATCTGGTGAGAAGTACAATAGTGAATGCATCTCTACTACAGTTAAGCATGGAGGAAGTGGTGTCGTGGTGTGGGAAGCCTTTTCAGCTGCTGGTACCGGTGAGCTGCTTCACTGTGAAAAGCCAATTAATGCTTTGGAATGTAGAAGAAAGGATTGCTTCTCACAATTGAAAAGTCATTTTTTCTAAAGAGCAATGATCAGATGTTATTTTTCAACAAGACAATGCACCTGCCCACACTGCAAAGACCAGCTTTAGAACAAGTCCATCAGGCTCACGCTTTTGCCTGGTCAGGGTCCAGATTTGAACCCTATAAAGACTATTTTGTCTTAAAAACAAACTAATATGGAAACATTTTTCAACTACTCATGAACTGTTTGAAGACATTAACACTGAACAATTTACTTTCTGTAAAAAGCTGTCTGTAAGTTTTCCCATAAGGCTTAACAATTAAAGAAATCAAATGGAAAAGCTATCCCATACTAAGTTACTTTATCTATTTGTTTAATAATTGCCAATTTCCTGACCAATGATTTGTTGTTAAGCTTAATATTTTGCCATTTTG
>CM074970.1:3660494-3662994 GCA_037577455.1 Pangasius macronema
GGTTCTTCTGCCACAACGATATCCAAAGGCTTTCCCCAGACTGCCACACATAGTGTTTATTAACAGGATTCAAGTAACGTATACTCTCATGAGGCTCAGAAACTTAAGAAGCTTCATTCATCTGCCCAGTACCAGGAAATTACCCAAATTACCCTGTACCTGTTGTTGATTATTTTCCTATAACAGCACACTGTGTCATGTTTTATTGCTTACATTCATGTTAGCAGACTTTAAGCCCCATTTCAGTGGGTAAGCTAATGCACTGGAACGGACCGCCAGGGTTGGGAGGGTTACTTCAAAAATGTATTTCGTTTCAGTTACAAATTACTTAATAAACAATGTAATCAGTAACATAATCCAAGTATCACATTATGAAAGTAACGGAATCTGATTACTTCTGGATTATTTCAAGGTAACAAATGTAAATAAAGTCAGGAGAAGAGCAATATGAACATCACAAAAGCAGCACAAAAGCATATCAGAGGACAATTTTAGAGTTTCAGCTGAAGTTATGAAACGAGACGTGGCAGTGGAGCACACGTCTTAGAAGCTTTTTTATACAGTATGTGCTTACTAAACATGTTATTTGTTTAAAAGTTTGATTCAGCAAAAAATCCTACATTTTTACTTTCTACATTCTTTGTACAGTCAGATTTCATTAACTAATGTTATCAAAGTACAAGGAAGAAATGTCATTACCATCACGCAATATTAAAAAAGTCTATACATCTACATGTACATTAGGCTATTTCCAAATACATGTTGATCAAGGCCATGGTCTTTCTTCCTGTCACTGATCGACCTTGGGGGGATGGCAGGAGTCCCCCTTACTGGCTTTGACAGTAGATATCCCGTATACCGCAAATGGATGGCGTGGGGTGATCGTCCGGGGAGTTGTGTTAATTTCTCCCAAAATGCAGGACGTTCCCAGCTAATTCAACACAACCTTACCCACAACTGATCAAGCAAACCAGGGAATTTCAAAGCACTAACACTAAATCATTTTAGCTAACCTAGCTAGCATGATTTCCGTGCTTAAATGCTTCTTTAAATTAGATGTCGATTCCTTTGATAAAGACAGAATGCGTTTGCACTGTAGTTTGCACTAACTATTCCTTGGCTTGCCCCACTGTTTCCATTTTCTCCTTTAAAGCCAAAATCATTTCGAAATTTCCACGACTGTAGCGCATTTTTTCCAGTGGACATCTTTGTGATAAACAGCTGTTTCAGCGTGAATGATTAGAGACAGATGTTATTTGATGTTACAAGCACCAGGAGGTNTGATTAAAGACAGATGTTATTTGCTCATGCACCAGGAGGCGGCTCACGTGAGTCATGACTGGCAAGAGAGAACCAGTACTATAATCAAGCAACTGTCTATTTTGCGTTATGTCAAAAGATTAATTTCTTTAGGTAATTTTTTTTTAAGTTTTTGTTTTTCGCACCATTCTGTGTAAACTATGTGCTATGTGTGAGAATCCCAAGAGATCAAGACCTTCTGAAATACTCAAACAACCATGCCACCCTGATGTTTGATGTAAATGGAATGTGCAGGTGTACAGGTTTTCCTAATAAAGTGGATGGTGAGTGTGTGTGTGTTTATGTATATATATATATATATATATCAGCCATAACATTATGAGCACTGACAGGTAAAGTGAATAATATTGATTATCTCGTTAGCACCTGTCAAGAGTTGAGATATATTAGGCAGCAAGTGACCAGTCAGTTCTTGAAGTTGATGTGTTGGAAACCGGAAAAATGGGCAAGCGTAAGTATTAGAGAGACTTTGACAATGGCCAAATTGTGATGGCTAGATGACTGGGTCTTTAAAACGGCAGGCCTTGTGGGATGTTCCTGGTATGGAGTGGTTAGTACCTACCAAAAGTGGTCCAAGGAAGAACAACCGTTGAGCTAGCGACAGGGTCACGGGCGCCCAAGGCTCACTGATGTGCATGGGGAGTGAAGGCTTGTCCGTCTGGTCTGATCCCACAGAAGAGCTATTCTAGCACAAATTTAAAAGTGAAAGCTGGCTATGATAGAAAGGTGTCAGAACACAGTGCATCGCAGCTTGCTGCATATGGGGCTGTGTAGCCACAGACCTGTCAGAGCGCCCATGCTGACCTCTGTCTACTGCCAAAAGTGCCTACAATGGACAGCTGAGCATCAGAACTGGACCACGGAGCAGTGGAAGAAGGTGGCCTGGTCTGATAAATCACATTTTCTTTTACATCATGTGGAAGGCCGGGTGCGTGTGCATCGTTTACCTGGGGAAGAGATGGCACCAGCATCTCTGAAACTTTGGGTCCTGGTATTCATGTGAATGCTATTTTGAGACGTACCACCTACCTAAACATTGCTGCAGACCAGGTACACCCCTTCATGGCAACAGTATTCGCTAATGGAAGTGACCTCTTTCAGCAGGATAATGCACCCTGCCACACTGTAAAAATTGTTCAGGAATGGTTTGAGGAACATGACAAAGTGTTCAAGGTGTTGA
>CM074970.1:3665494-3670584 GCA_037577455.1 Pangasius macronema
ATTGGAGTAAACTGTTTTATTTTTATTTTGTTTAATTATCTTTTTTTTTTAGTCTTTTTTAGTACTGCCCTTCAGAAGCTACATAAGATATGTACATTTTCCCCAGAAGACAAAATAATAACAATTTTCATCCTGTTCAAAGGTTTACACCCCCCTCGCTCTTAGTGTAGCATGTTGCCTTCTTGAGCATCAGTGAATGTTAGCACCTTTTGTAATAGTTGTGTATTAGTTCATCAGTTGTCCTAAGTGTGAAAAGATATCTCAAAATTCGGTTATTATTGAGTCTTGGGCACTACATGTAAACATCTGCTATGGGAAAAACTTATTCAGGGCACTTTTTATGATCCTTCTTTTTTTTTATTTAATTATTAACACTTTGCAGATTCTGCAAGGCATATGTAAACGTATGACCCCCAGCTGTATTCCTTTCATCTACATCCTTTATCCTTCTTCCTGTATTTCCTTATTTCTCTCCCTACAGTGCTACTGCTACACTGTTTCAGAACAGAGCTAGCTAACTAAACGTTGGATAAAATGATAAATCTGCTTTGGCTCTGTAGCAAGTATCAGCTCTCTGTATATCTCACTACTGATATATCCTGAGATCATTATTCACTGGGTTGGTCAGGGCACAATAATTTAAAAAATATACACAAAAACCACATACAATTTCCTCCACGTCTCTCTATCCATGATTGTGTCTTTATATCTCACACTCTCTTGTGTTTTATATTTCTGTTCTCATTCCTTTCTTCATGAAAAAGGAAAATTCTATAAACACAGTTACACCTTACAAATATAACTACAAGGACAAAAAAAAATAATGTGCAGTTTTTTTTTCTTCCAGAAGATAATCTGAGATTTATGGAATGCCATTTAGCATCAGTTACCATGGTAACGACAAGTCTTCGAGTTTGTTCAAAGTGATGCCCATACACAGATAGCATACAGAACCTGAAGAAATGCAACCTTACATACTGATCTTAAAAATGTTAAGAAAATGTATTACAGAGACTTACATAAAAAAAATGTAAAAGCAAAGATAAAGTAAGCTGAAGTGACCTGAACGGAATACCTTAAAACTACACTTTCGATTAAACTCACCACAGTCAGACATAAATCTGTTTATTAATGAGTACATGTGAAATACTTCAAAACAAAGTCACGAGTAGCTTCGGGCTGTGAAAACTGCTGTGTTACAAAACTGACAGTGAGAGACAGATAGAAAGAGACAGAGGGAGATACAGACCAAGAGAAAGACAAACAGAGAAAGACAGAGAGAGAGCCAGAGCCAGAAATAATAAAAGAAAGAAAGAGTTAAAGAGAAACACAGAGAGAGAGAGTAAAAGAGAAAGAGAGACAAAGGGAGAAGGTGGTTGTGAGAAGAGATCTGTGCTCTACCACTTTCCCGCATTTCCTCCTGGGACGTCATTAAAGATTCTCTCAATCTCAAAGTTCTTTGACGCCTTTATGAGAAATCTGCACACTGTAGCTCTAAGCAGATCTGAGAACCCTGTGTTTCAATATACATAAAGTTGATGCTTGATTAGGAGCCACCACCACTCCTCCCCCAACGACCCCCTCCTCCAACGCCGCCACCACCACCACTCTTCCTCCAATAAGCCCCTACTCCACCAAACTCACCACCACTCTTCCTCTAACACCCATTTCCATTACCACTACCACCACTCCTCCTCTAACACCCATTTCCAATACCACTACCACCACTCCTCCTCTAACACCCATTTCCAATACCACTACCACCACTCTTCCTCCAACAAGCCCCTACTCCACCAAACTCACCACCACCTCTCCTCTAACAACCCCCTCCTCCAATACCACTACCACCACGCTTCCTCCAACAAGCCCCTACTCCACCAAACTCACCACCACTCCTCTAACACCCATCTCTAATACCACTACCACTCTTCCTCCAACAACCGCCTCTGCCACCAAACTCCAACCTGCTCCAACAGCGCCCTACTCCACGAAACTCACCACCACTCCTCTTCTAACAACCCCCTCCCCTTCACCATCACTACCACTACTCCTCCAACAACCCCCTCCTCCACCAAACTCACCACCACTCTTCCTCCAACAAACCCCTACTCCAGCAAACTCACCACTACTCATCCTCCAACAACCCCCTCCTCCACCATCACCACCACTCTTCGTCCAACAGCCATTCCTCCACCATCACCAAAATTCCTCATCCAGCAACCCCTGAGTTTGGTGAGTTTCCTACACTCTTAGGAAAAAGGTTCAATCTAGCACCTTAGGGAAAACCCATAAAGGGTGTATGTAGAACCCTAAACCAGAGAGTTTTTCTTTCAAGAAAAGTTCCAAATAAAACACTTTAAAAAATAACCTTTTCTAAGACTGTAGGTATGTCATATTGGTTCTAATATTGTCAGCATGACTGTTTAAAAACCTAGAACTGATAATCCATGAGGAACCCCTTCTCTAAGTGTCTAGGCATGCCATGCTGGTTGTAACATCACGTAAGTGACTGCTTAGACAGCAAGAGAGCTAGAAAAAAAAGAGATACAGAGAGAGAAAAAGAAAGCAAAAACACATGAAGATGGTGTGATGAAAACAGACAGTGGACAGACAGAGAAAGAAAGAAGAAAGAAAGACAATGAGATGGAAAGAGAAATAATTAGAGAGAAAAAGAAGTAAGAAAGTAAGAGATAGTGAAACATAGAGAGAGGAAGAAGAAGAAGAAGAAGAAGAAGAAGAAGAAGAAGAAGGATATCTTCACGTTACTCAGCCCAACTAATAACTTTAGGTTGGCAGAACGTTTTCTTAACATTAGGTATGAGCAACTCAATCTGTCAGGACTTGTGGATGTTCTGGAGATGACGCTTCCTTGCGTTTTAGTTGCATGAACATTAAGGCTTCCACAGTGTTACTCTGTAGACTAGGAAGGTCATGAGAACAGATGTTGTTATAACATTGCAAGAATGTCATTTCTGGAATGTTACAGCTTAACCTTCAGAACGTTCTAACAACCATTAGCAGAGATGGCCTGACTCCACCATGGTCCTCATTTCACTTTCTCTCTACGTCTCACTGTGTCTCTTACAAAGAACAGGACTTTTGTCCCCATAATGTCTCCAGTCCTCTTGAGAGCAGAGTGTAAACAGGGTAAACATGGTGTCCGGTGCTCAGAGGAACCTGCATCAGTATCTGAAGCCTGACCTTCCCAGCATGTCTTGCTATAAATAAACAGTCTTTTTGGGCTTTAGGGCTTGTTTATGCCCCTGAGAACTGCATGTTTTGTGTTGTATCTAAGCAAGCACTGGTCTTCAGTAAATATAGCATAATGAATGACAAACATATTATGGGATGTCCCAGATTCCAGGCTTTTGATTCCACTGTAAAACTGATTTATTTCATTTTTCCCCCCTTTTTTTTCAAATGCCTGAGGAATGATGATGCAAACAATTTCGAAATAATAAAGTGTTAATAATGAAAGTGAATTTACAAAGTAGTGTGAAGCCCTAGTTAATGTCCATCTTTAATAGTGATTGCACAAAACGTTTTTTAAAACTTTGTATTTTAAGAATTAGCTATCTGTCCCTTCTGTTAGCTAATCAAATAAATTGAAATAACAAATTAATTAAATAATTAAAATAAATGACATAAAATCAATATAAGTTAAAACAGATAATATACTATATTATTAAAATAAAATAAAATAAAATAAAATAAAATAAATTGTTAAACAATTTAAATGGAAGCAACATAAAATCAAATTAATTAATTAAAATAAATAATTAAAAACTGGCACAAATAGATTTAAAACACATTTCAATTTAAAAAAAAAGACAATCGAATACTTCATTAGTTAAGCTTAATGTTAAAACTTTAAAAGATTCTATAACGTAAGTTAACAATGCGTTACCTTGTTAATTAATAAATCTCACTAATACTCATTGTATTGTACTGAATAAGAAAAGATATTACAGAAGGCAGTGTTGTACTGAGAGGAAACCCTGTTGTCATTGTAGCCTTAGCTAGCTAGCTAAAGTAACCGAATGTTAGCTAATCCCTAAAAACAATCACAAATGGAGGAGTTGCAGTAACCTCCTACTACATAAATAGTGTGCTAGAAATATTTTTTCCACCCTGTACAGTGTGTTAGGCGTCAAGTGGCAATAGCTCAATATAAATAAATGTAGATAAATAGTGAGGCATCATAGGCGCTAAACATCACCTACAGAACTGAGATATTAGCTTGCTAATCTGAAAATCACACACTGGGGACCCAAAGAAAGCTTTTTTCAGCTTTTTCTATTCTTTGCTATGATTAAGTTTAGCAATGGCACATGTGTAATCTTATACTCAGTTAACATGCTGATAAGAAAATCTCCATTTGGTGGTTCTATCATGGCTATTATGCACTAGACGTTCACTAACAGATAAAGGTATGTCATCTATGACATATAACGTGATCCAACGTCGATTCAATCGTAATCGTCACGATATACTTATGGATATTCATAAAACAAGTAGGACAGGACAAGGGTTGTGAAGTCTGACCGTGTCACAATACTAGGGAAAAAATGTTTTTTTTTAGCAGAAGTAAGTTGCTAATGCTGAGCCATGCTAATCCTGGGCCACACTAATGCTACGCAGCATTAAAGTGACAGCTGCACTAATGAATTTGCATGCTGACATGCTACAACAAAAGAGCTCCGACCTAAAATCCTGGTTAGCAAGAATGCTTTTGCCTAGTACTAATTGCATTAGCATTTTTGAGTGCAGTGTTCCATCAAACAATCAGAGTCAACAGTTTTAAGAGATAATGCACACGACTGAGATTATACTTCAAGTCGATTGTTAGGTGACTGATGGGCAGATTAATGCCATTATTGTCGTGGTCTACCTTCGTTGGTTCTGTTCACCCTCTGTGGTTTGTGAAGGTGTATTACTCACTCACTCACAGTGTGTGTGTGTGTGTGCTAATTTACATCAGCGTCCTCCTGCTCACTTTCTGTGCAGCGTTCGCTCGCTTTCTGTGCAGCGTTCACTCGCTTTCTGTGCAGCGTTAAACAGCTTCCTGATCTTCTAACAAGGAGATTACA
>CM074970.1:3676012-3693763 GCA_037577455.1 Pangasius macronema
CTTCAGCATCCGCTGACCCCTCTCCGTCAGTTTACGTGGCCTACCACTTTGTGGCTGAGTTGCTGTTGTTCCCAAACTCTTCCAGAACTCTATGTTCTCAGACCTCTATGTTCCCAAAATACTCCAGATCACTATATTCCCAAAACTACAGTATATTCAGTATATTCCCAGAAGCCTAAGTTCCCCAAACCCATGTTTCCAGAATCCTATGTTCCCAGGCCCCTATGTTCCCAAAACCCTATGTTCCCAGAAACCTATGTTCTCAGAGCCCTATTTTTTCAAAACCCAATATTCCCAGGTCACTATGTTCCCCAAACCCTATGTTTCCAGAACCCAACGTTCCACAAATCCTATGTTTCCAGAACCCTATGTTCCCAAAACCCTGTTTCCACAACATTACATTCCCAAGATCTCATGTTCCCAAAACACTCTGTTCCCAGAACCATATGTTCCCTGAACCATATGTTCCCAAAACTCTAGGTTTCCAGAACCCTCTTTTCCCAGGACCTTATGTTCCTAGATCAATATTCTCCCAAAACCATGTTACCAGAAAACAATGTTCCCAAAACCATATGTTCCCAGAGCCCTGTTTTCCCAAAACCTGAGCCTCTACAATATTATGTTCCAAAATACTCATGTTCCCAGAACCATATGTACCCAAAGGCATATGTTCACAAATCACCCTTATTCCCAAAACCCCATGTCCCTTTAGCTCCCTGTTGAATAAACCCTATGCTCCCGGAACACCATGTTCCCAGAACCCAATGTTCTCAAAAACTTATGTTTCCAGGACCCTATATTTCCCCAATATAATGGGAAAATTGATTAAACTATTAAATAACAACATGACATTTTAATGTTTTGGCCTGTTTATGGGATCTGCTGCTCTTGTAGGGAGACAGAAAAGTCATGTTTTTAATTAAATAAGTTCCTTTGGCATTTTTCCATTACACAATGAGTGTCATGCCCTTGTCCTCTGAATGCTGGGCAGTTTGCAGAATTTCTGGTGGTACAGATCTATCTTAGTGCACCATAAGAGCACATCTCAGTATAAGATCCTTTAAAGTAAATTCTGTGGAAAGTGTAGAACTCATTGATGTAACATCTTTTTCATTAAGCACAAATAAATATGATAAAAAAGTAAACAAATCTACATACTATTGTAAAACATTTATACATTTGCAATATACTGTATACCACATTATTATTATTATTATTATTATTATTATTATTATTATTATTCCTGTTTTTAATATTCATTTTCATTCATTTTAATATTCATGCTTTTTTTTTATGTTTTACAATATAAAAATTTATATAAATATACTGCATATTTATATAAATATATTACGACTGGCAAAATTGGTGAGTCCAAAAATCTTACATGAGTATAAGTATGATATACATTTAATCAAGAATTACGAATAGCCTAGAATGATTTCCCCAATAAAAATGTCCATCCCTCCATCCATCCCTCTATCTTACCCTACACAGGGTCACAGGGTAGCCTGGAGCCTATCCCAGGGGACTTGGGGACACCCTTGCAGGGGCCTGGCCTCTGTACCTGTCAGACTCAGTGAAGGAGGTGTGGCCTCTGTACCTGTCAGACTCAGTGAAGGAGGTGTGGCCTCTGTATCTGTCAGTCTCAGTGAAGGAGGTGTGGCCTCTGTACCTGTCAGACTCAGTGAAGGAGGTGTGGCCTCTGTATCTGTCAGTCTCAGTGAAGGAGGTGTGGCTTCTGTGTGTGTCAGTCTCAGTGTAGGAGGCATGGCCTATGCACCTGTTAGTCTTTGTGTCTACAGACTTAATGGAGGAGGGGTGCCTGCTTTTCCTCTACAGTCATACTGAAAGATGGGTGACCCCTGCACCTGTCAGTCTCAGTGAGGGAGGTGTGGCTTCCGTTTCTGTCAGCCTCATTGAAGGGGGTGTGACCCCTGTGTCTATAGAGAAAGAAGTGTGGCTTCTGTGTCTACACTCTCAAGGAAGGAGGTGTGGCCCCTGTACCTGTTAGTCACAGTGTAGGAGAAATTAGACTGTGGATATTTATTTATTTTTTATTTCTATAACATGTCAGACTGTCTATGAGTTGATGATGGCTTAGACAGAGTCACTTCACAAAATTTTTTTTCGATTTTCATCTTATTCCACACTTATTCCACATAAATCTATTCTGAAGTTCCTCACGTTTTTACCACTGTAATTACAATCAACATGCTCTGCTATCATCCAATTACTAAATCACTTGCACATACACACACACACACAAACCAGAGTTTCTGCTAGGAATTTTTGGTGCTGGTCACGGTGTCCAGGAACAATACAGTTTACCGGAAAATTGAGTATAATTCCGGTCATATGAGCTAATTACTACTGCTGTGAGAAATCATTGAATTTTTGGGCTATTCAAGAATGACACCATCAAGTAAAATTAATGTTTAATTAACATTTTTTGCATACGGTCATTTACAGATTTTTTCAGTTGCTAACAAGCATTGGTCAATACTGAAGCTATTGAATATTCAGTACTGAAAACTCTTCATACTATCTGCATTACCGACATGAATCTTGGCCAAATAGTTAATATCACCTCAAAACTCAAACCACCAAAATACATGTCTTAAAATAAGCTCGTTCGACCATAACTCTGGCAACGATTCTCACTCAGAAAGCATACACTGTCACTCATAACACACCTACCTAAAAAAGCTCTAACAACAGAGAGCATTACATAAATGATGAAATTTTATCTTTGAAGGTTGAAGGATTTTTCACACAAATCAATATTTCATTCTAGAATAAGTACATCTTTTACCTTTATTGACTACTAAAGTATATTTAACAAGAGTGGATCAGAAATGTATATAGTTCAAAGGTTTTTTCTATATCTTACTTCTACTATCATTGCTTGTGAAAAATAAAAAACGTTGAAACAAGAACAAATTCCTGAAATTCCAGGGATGCAGTAATAATTATATATATAAAAAAACAACAACATAATTTATAATATAATCACTCATACCGTATGTACAGTACAGTAAGGGTTCTGGTCCTTCCTCTCTCCGGCATTTAGCCACAAGTTCTCATCAGCATCACATCTTATGTCTTCTCTGGCGATGCACCTTGGAAAGTATCTTCTGGAATGTCTAATCCAATCCTGACAGTCTTCAGGAGAAATGTCTCCACATCTATCATTCATGGCATCCATTCATGGTAAAGACATCTGGTCATATGAATGGTGGTCATGAAAACTCCTCTATGGGGTTTAGGAAGGAGGAGTATGGAGGCAGGAATAGTACTGACATCCTGGGATGTGCAGCAAACCGGAGTTTCTTGCCCCTTGACCTCTCTCCTCTGCAGGCACAAGTCGATTACCATATGCAGGTGCAGGATATTCTGATATTTTTCTGATGCAGGTCATCCAGAAAAGAAATAAGCCTCTCTGAATTGTAGGGGCCAATGAGTGGTTTGGTAACAGCAAACCATCATTGGATAGTGTTGCACACATTGTGATGTTAGCTCCGCTGTGACCTGCGACATCCACAGTGGCTTTACATTTCTTCCCCTGCGGTGTGTTTTTACCAGGTTGAATCCAGCTTCATCCACAAAGATGAACGTATGTGCAGTTCGCCTGGCTTCCATCTCCATTACTCTTTAAAATATGGACAGTTTTACAGTACTTTACATTATGTATATCTGTGTATGTGCTCTGTTTGATTATTGAACAAATATCTTACCTGGACATACTGATACCAGGGTTCTTTCACACATTCACAGTTTCTCTCAAAGGGTACAGTGTACAATTGCCTCATCCTTATTTTATGTTTCTCTAGGACTCTGGCAATTGTCGTTATTCTGACCATATTCACATTCCCAAAAGTGATATTGTCTGCCAGAACTCTGCCCCAAATTTCCAGCAGCTTTTTTGCATTGTTGCAGTTGTTGCCTAATGGTTAGAGAGTCGGACTCGTAACCCGAAGGTGGTGGGTTCGACTCTCAGGTCCAGCAGGGATTGTAGGTGGGGGGAGTGAATCACCAGCGCTCTCTTCCACCCTCAATACCATGACTGATGTGAGGCCCTTGAGCAAGGCACGGAACCCCCAACTGCTCCGGGGGCTCCGCAGCAAAAAAAAGGCTGCCCACTGCTCCGAGTGTGTGTGCTTGGTATGTGTACTTGGATAGGTTAAATGCAGAGCACGAATTCCGAGTATGGGCCACCATACTTGGCCAAAAGTCACTTCACTTACCATGTCAACAATGGCAATTTCCTGCACTTCTGATAAGATTCTGCCTCTCCCTCCAGTGAAAGGCAAGCTTTGGATCCTAAAACATAAAAATGTAAAAATGTAATGTAAAAATGTAAACATATTGCACTGTAATATGTAGTTAAAGGATGCACAGCTCACCTGTTGTTTTGCTGGAAAATTTGCACTATTGATGCAACTGCTGAACACTGCAGATTTGGTTGTACTCATAAACTGGCCTCTCTCAACATGGTCAATAATTGTGGCCCTTATCTCATCAGAGACCACCGCTCTTGGTCTTCCTCTCCTTTGTACTCCACACATTCTCCATCTCCATCTTCTCCATCTGCCACTCTTCTTTACCCACCAACCTGTCTTTCTTGATCCATGTTTCCAAGCAAAATCTTTCCGAAGCCGCCCCCTTTTTACTAAAAGATGGTAACGAGACTAAAAACAAAACACCTGGGTTGGCTTTCAGCTGAAATTACAATTAGCTGTGTTTGGAATGATTATTATTTTATTTTACTGAAAATATTCTGCTAAGATTTTCTATATATTTCAATATGGTTACTGCAGAAATGCATGGAATTTGCCATTATTCTGATTTGAATGTCTTTTTAACAATTTTGGAAGCAGTGTGTTAGCATTTGAAAAATGTGCTAACACACAAAAGTGTTTTGCAGGTGGTGGAGTATGAATAACAAAAGAGTTCATGGATTTTGGAACATGTGGTCATTGAATGCATTTTGTGTGAAAGCAGTGAAAAATGATTCACAGTTTGGTCAGACTTTTGTTATGTGAAGAGCTTTGACAATGTGACTTCAGTTTTGACCAATGCATGTTAGCAACAACAAAAATAAATAAATAAATAAATAATAGCAATCAAGAAACAAGAAAATTTCCAGCTAAAAACAAATATATATTTTTTTGATATGACATGGCTGCTAATAACATTTTAATTATCTTTGTTTAAATTAGATTGACAAGTATTCAAAGAAGCACACAACTGTTACTTTTCTGCTTCTGTGCAACTGGACCAGGATCATATGTCTCCATGACCGCAACATGTTCCTCAATAGGCTGTCTCAAATAGGCTGATCAGAATTGATTGCTTTTAGGTAGAAACTTTTAAGAGTCCACTGTTTCCCCATTGTATGATCAACCATGCGATTTGCCACTAGCATTTGCCCGCGTTAGCATTATTTAGCTAAGATGTATTCTTTGCTAGCTGTCTAATTTCCTCAGATAAGAATGGATATTAAAGAGAATTGGGAACCATTTAGCAAATTATATGAATTCCATTTTAGTCCCTGTCTCGACTGTAGCTGTGATTTAAAGGAAAACAGCGATTCCACAACAGTGGCTATATGAATTAGCGGCTAGCAGCAGGTAATGATACAACCTCCAGTGGCAGCTCATTTAGACAGCTACATTAAACGGTGACTTTTTTCCTCAATAAATCGTCTATGTTCATTTTAAAAGACATGTATTATTGAATAAAAGGAGGTGTAGAAAAGATATTTACTTACTTTAAAATGTATATGTACTATGTTTTTACCCAACACAGTGTCTAGAGGGCTCTTAATTTACTGGTAATGCAGAATTTTTACCTGACAAATACCTGATTAACAGACAAAATACTGGTTTATGGAAACCCTAATACACACACACACACACACACACACACACACACACACACACACTCTGTATCAAAAGCCTCAGTCAGTGATGGGGTAGTGTCCAAATCACTGGGTTAGCGCTTCACTCGAACTGCACTAATGACGAGAATAAACCCCAGTGGCCCTTCCACTTAGGCAGGGAGAGTGTATACAGCACCACACACAGATACACAGAGAGAATCAAAAACCATAGACTTCAGAACCACTTCTTTTCACACACATCAAGGTAGTGTTGAGGTAAATCGCACCACCGTTGCCACGGCAACAGAGGCAGGTCCACACTAATTGAGATGTTGGTGTTCAAGATGAAAAGCAAAATATTCTGCCTGTCAATTAGAGCCAGAGAGAGACTGAGAGACTGAGCCAGAGAGACAGACACAGGGTGAGAGAGAGAGAGAGAGAGAGAGAGAGAGAGAGCTAGTTTTGATTATTATTATGAAGAAAGAGGATTGACCTCGTTAGCATGCTACTCAGAGTGTGTCATTACAGCAGCAGTAATGGAGTGTTTCCAAATTATACATCGCCAATAAAACAGCATCATTCTTCTGATTCCTGCATAGTGTGTTCCTGTGGAGTGATGGAATGACGAGGTGACGGAGCCAAGACATTACTGTGGAATAATATTAGTGACAGCATGATCAAAATCACGAGTTGACGGTTGTGATGTCACAGGTGTACGTGGTGCCTTAGCACAAGTTGATCATTGTGATGGCATAGAGGTGGTTGGTGAGAGATTCAAGCAAAGTTTCACAGCTATCAAAAGGCACCACCTACATCTAACATTGCAACCATCAACTTGCAGTACGGCACCACCCACATCTGTGACATCACAAACATCAGCTCGTGATTTTGATTACATGGTGCCACAAGGCTTAGTAATAAAGTAATAGCAATATGAAGCAAAACAATCTTAGCANTTTTGTAACATAGTATTGTCAGATAAATTTGTTTCTTTCTAGGAATAATTCTAACTATAAATATCTGCTAATTTAAATCTTATGGTTAGTAAAAATGTTTAATTTTTAGTAAATAGATTATGGTGATGGTACAATTTGATGATTTTGATGCCACAGATGGGGTATACAACATTATAATGTAAGGTGACCTAAGACTTTGTTAGCTCTAGTCTTAACGCTATAAATCTACTTATGTGTGCATTGTGCACTAGAAATAATGATTCTTGAACATCCAGCAGAGCAAAGGAGTTTCCTCTATGTGTCTGACTTCATTCTAAAGAAAGAAAGGAGTGATGAAGGGCTGCAATGGACAGACAAGAAGTTCTACAGTGTACTAGTCATGTAGATCTGCTTTTCCATACAGAAATAATTTTGAAGATGTGTTCTCTGGCTCTGTCTTCAAGCAGTAAAACCTCAAATCAATAAGGAAATCAGACTAGCATTTCTCATTGACTGAATAAACAAAACCTATTGTTGGATGTTGCCAACGTTCTGTCCCATGTCCTCCAGTGTGCAGAGTCAAAAAGTGGATCATGAGCCATTTCCTAAACCATCCCAAACGGAGCAGGGCTGCAGAAATATAATTATTAATTAATAAGATTAGTGATGAAACATCTATTTGCTTTTCTCTTATTTAGAACAACAATCCTCAGATGGCACCTCAAATTGGGCCCCCAGTCCTCAAGCTTTATTGATCCACTATGCCTGCTTTGATCAAAAGGTGCAGGCCTTTTATTAGTACCTAGAATAATGTAGACTACAGCAGTTTTTTCTTACAAAGTCCCGCAGTTGTGGAACAGTTTTTCAATTACTGTTCAGGACTCAGACACTGTCTCAATCTTAAATCAAGCCTTTTCTTAATAACATTTCACTTAATAACAAGTGCAAAGTGCAGATCTGGGTTCATGGGCACAGAGAGTTTTGGAAAACTGGTAAATATGGATGCTGTCATCCCTGCTCTCATGCATTCACTCAGGCTTGTTGATGGTGAAGTGGGGAGCTGATTTATGTCCCAGAGTGCCCTCATGCCTTTGATACCTTCTGGCTCTCCCTTTTAGTTATGCTGTCATAGGTAGTCCTACAGGAGTCTCTGCTTGCACTTTGTGCTTAATGTACATTAACCCACTATAGGACAAGAGCAAACCTAATAATTTGTTCTCTCTCTCTCTCTCTCTCTCTCTCTCTCTCTCTCTCTCTCTCCCTTGCTACATGATAGCCCTGTTCCTGATGAGATGCCGGTGACCCTGACTAATGCCCTCTGGACCTGTCTAGCCCATCCTGATGCTCTACTTCTTCTTGGAGCTTCCTTCACCTGAGAATCACTCGCTGCGCAGGGTGGCCCAACATGTATAGTCTAAAGATTGCTGTGAATGGTCTTATTTGGATAATTTAAAATTTATGCCCAAGTCACATTCATTATTCAGTGGATAACTTCACTTAAATGCTATAGATTTAAAGCTAAAATAGCTCTAATGAAATTAAAAAAGGCCAGAGGCTTGTACTGAAGATGCTTTCAACACATTACTGTTTGACTATAGAGGATACAGTTTTGAAAAAGCAATGACTTCACTTTTGTGTCTGGTTCCTCTCAAGGTTTCTTCTTGATATAATTTCTGAGAGTTTTTTCCTTGCCATTGTTGCCTTCAGCTTGCTCATTAGGGATCTAAATCTAAACTTATATCCGGTTTTCTGTAAATCTGCTTTGTGAAAAATTCCATTGTTAAAAGCACTATATAAATAAAATTGAATTGAATTTAACTGAATTGAAGCTGAATGGTTCACAGTGATTCCAAGTAGAATATTTTCAGTAGGAGGCTAAATACCTTTCGTTATCCAGTGAACACATTAAGAAACTTTTTTTCTACCAAGACTGTTTAGTAAAATGGTGACCTTTAAGGGTTCCCCCAGAGGAAAAATGGAAGAATCTGTAATTATCCAGTTACCTTGCAGAACCCTTGCAGAACCATTTAAGAGTGCCCCAAGTATAAAGACAGTTCAGCTAAACAACTTACAGGTTCTTGTTATTAAGAAGCAAATAATGACCAATGATTTGAAGCTTGTGCTGCACAGAGAATAAATGTTCATGGATTCATCAAAGGTTCCTAGAATTCAAAATGAGGTGCTACTTGGAAACCTTTATGGTAGGAAAATAATTTATTGTGGGTTCTACATAGAATCTTTAAGGGTCCCCTAGAGGAACAACCAAAGATCTGTTAATTATACAATGAACCCTTAATGAACCCTTGAAAAACCCTTTTTTTTCTAAGAATGTACCAAGTACATTTAAGGGTTCTACTTGGAGCCATTTCTGTTGAGAAAACACTTCTACCCATTGTTTTACCCAGGTACAACAACCCATTTTTTTGAGTCTACACTGATTATCATGAGATGTGAAATAAGACAAAGTGGGAAATATTGTGAACATACATATCATGCCAATGCAACAAACATGCTTACTAAGCAGAGAATTTGATGACAATTTGCTGTTTTTTTTTTTGTTTTGTTTTGTTTTTTTTTTAATAAAGGATTTCAGTGTAGAAGAACACATAGGTGAGTGCAGAATTATGGAAGTAATGTTGAACTCATTGACTTGTTAAGTGTTCAGTATAAATACAGTTAGCACTGGGCAGAGGATATTACTTTTAAACATGGTGCATTTACAGAGACTGTCAGATTAAATATGGATAAACATGTTGGCCAAAGGAACCATAATCTTTAGACAGAGCAACTTTATTCCCTGAACCATGATGAGTTCCCCATTAGAGAGGAACATTATCCACTACAGCACTCTCAAAACAGCAACACGATCAATGCAGTCCAATCAAGTCACCAGTCCAGCGAGGACACAATCAGTTCCACCGTCTCATTAGCAATCACGTCCGTAATGTGAGGACAGCTGTGGGGATCTGAGTCAATAAATGTGGATGGGGTGAAGCTGATATTGGATCATTCTTTCCCAAAGACAGAGAGCTGGATAGGATCTAATCCCTAATAGTCTCATTAGTTGGCGTGTTTATTTTTACCCATCCTGCCTGATTTATATCTCATTTTGGATAACACTGTAACCATGGGGTTGTGCTAAATTGGATGCCTCATCGTGGCATTTGATCAATAACCCCAAGCTATGAATTTTCTGAAATAACAGCAACTGAGAGAAATGGAATTTTGATCTCACATATATACAGACTTTAAAATTGCACACGCCTCGGAGAATAATCGATATTCAAGGCTATTCTGGGGATTCAGCAAAATATACAGAATATATTTGAGACCATAATGCAGCAAATCAGCATCATAAACAGATGAATGTAACAAAGGAAATGAAGTGTTTACAGGAAATAGTAACATAACACGTTTTTATGAATTTTTAATCCTTTTTATAAACCATATATGTCTAACTTTAAGTGGAACATATTCCGTCATGGACAGCAATCTTGAAATGAAACTGTTATGCATCAGATATGCTCTTCCATTCCACGTTTCTTTTGGAAAAACTCATTTCACATTCATTTTAAAGCAGCACATCAATGTGAATAAATAAATGATATTACCCGAACCGAGGTGAAGCGAGGCTGTGGCAGTGAAATCATTAAGATTACAATAAACCCCAGGGATATAAACCTTGGAGCAGCTCTAACTTATACTATACACATACAACGCATATAAAGGACGTCCTATTTCAACCAAAATTTGGGGCCCAAAATTTTCTAACACAATAGCATTTTAGCTAACTAGCACATTAACATAACTGACAAATAAGGAAAGCAACCTGCACCAGCAGTTAACCCCAAAAGACAGACCAATAACATCCTTATGGAAAGGACCTTATGAATCCTGCCTAAATTGTATTATTTGGTACTTAATTTTATAGAGCAAAGCTAGCTATCTACCAAGCTAGTTGGCTAGTTAGTTCTGTTGTATATTTAATATCTTGTTTTACAAAGCTAATATCTTGCTAGCTACTTATGTGAGGACATGTGTATGTGTAAGCGACAACCTACTTGAGACACCAGAGACCTCGATGCAGAACAATCATTGGTTACTTTTTTGGAAGCTAGCAAATTTAACCATTCAAAAAGCCATTGAAAACCCTTTCTTCAAAGAGCAGAGAAATCTGGAGTTTAAAACTGACCAACTGAAGTGACCTGCACTGTTTATTTATGGTTTTGGGGTCTTCAGTTATCATTCTAGGGGAATCCTTAAAGGTTCTGTGTAGTCAGAAAAAGGTCTAAGTAGAATCCTTTTAGAAGGAAAAGAATGAACCCTTTCAAGAACGCTTCACTTTTTTCCTACCTAAAACATGTCAAGTATTTTAAAATTTAGTGTGTGTGTGTGTGTGTGTGTGTGTGTGTGTGTGTGTGTGTGTGTGTGTTGTACTGCATTTAGCATTGTCCTCTTTCTAGACACTGAGTTGATCATCTCGTCCCTGGTGGTTGTAATGGGTTTGATAATGGCTTTGATATCACAAGCAAACTGGGGCACCAGAGAAAAATTGGAAATTTTACAAGTGTGAACCAGCAGATGGAATGTGTCACATTATTAATAAAACCATCAGGGTGTGTATTTCAGTGGAGATCTGGGTCATCTACAATGCGGTCAGTCAAATTTCTAAAGAAACTGACGGTCTGATTCCAGAGCGAGCTGAAAGCCTCTTGTTCTCTTTGTCTGTTTTTTTTTTAATTTGTTTAAAGTGACAGGGTGGCTCTCAGCCCCAGCATGCGGTTTGTTTTATGTTGCACTTCCTCTTTCAACTCCCCTCTCTACCCTCGTACTCTTTCACACCAAAACTCATTTGTCCTGAAACTGGATCGCTGTTAATGCAGATTGCTTGACATGCTCTGCTCGGTTTTTTCCTTAAAAACTCAATTACGCATGTATTGGAACAAAGTGGAAAGCAATCAGTGCCTTTACTCACACTTCAAATGGATAAACAAAAGAAAACCATAAGTTTCGGATTCCAAGAGATGATGATGCTATAAGCTAATTTAAGAAAATGGAAATGGTTCAATGTGCTAGCGGATTAATTAGCATGAGATAAATGATTTTACTGTGCAATTGAAACAATGAGCTCATATTGATAGTTAACATTAAGTTTATTGTGTAAGTAAAAGCAGTTAACAATTTAAACTAGTAAGCTTGCTAAGTAGGCTAACAGTCATATTTCTTACTAAAATTGTAATGCTAATGTTAGATGTATTTTAAACCAGGGGCATGTATGCTAGTGAGCTATCTAACATGAGATTAAACAATATATTAGCTAATTAAAATCAGAAGTAGGTTCACTGCATGCTAGCAAATTTACTTAGCTTTTATTTACCTTTAATTACTTACCTTTAGTGGGCATACCGTTCACTGCACACTTCCTAGATGTAAGGTAGATAAAGTTGAGGCTGGGGTTAATGAGATGGTGGGCTGGTCAAGACAAACAGTTCTTCAAGCACAAGCTGTCTTTTGAGTTTAAGAAAATTAAGGTTATTATGTGCTGCTGAAGTGGATTAAAACGGCATGGGGTGTGGAGTGATTTGATCGATTTACTAAGAAGCAATGGCAATGCCATCAGGAGCAACTTGGGGATCAGTGTCTTGCCAAAGGACCCTTTGGCATGTGGAGCAGCCAGGGATTGAACTACCAACCTTGCAAGTAGTGGCCAACCCACGCTACCACTTGAGCCACAGCCACCCCATAATGATAGTTATGAGTGCATAAGTATTCATCCCCATTGCTATGTGATAGTTCTGGTGCAACCAGTTGCCATCAGAATTCACATAAATAGTTTAATGTCCACCTACCACATGTGCAATGAAAGTGCTACATGATCTTAATATAAATACACCTGTTCATGGAAGGTCCCAGAACATAACTAAACAAACAGCATCAGGAAGACCAAGGAGCTATCAAAACAAGTCTGGTTATAAAAAATATTCATTAAATCCTTTACTAAAACATGGAAAGAAAATGGCACAACTGCAACTCTGCCTGGTGGAGGCTGTCCACAAAAAGTCAAAAACTGTGTAAAGAGGACATTAGGTAGAGAAACAACCAAGANACTATGCTTCACAGTGTAGATGGTGTTCTCAGATTGATAAGCAATGTTGGGTTTCCATCAAATGTAGAGCTTTGTGCCAAGGCCAGAAATCTTAATTTTGGTTTCATCAGACCAGAGAAACTCCCTTATATATAGGGGGAAATTAAAATAAAATGTTGGGCACAGGAACATCATAGCCTTCAATATTAAAAAAAAAAAAATAAATTTTAGGCTGTTTGTTGTGTTTTTATAGTTTAGCCCTGTTGATGATTTAATTTATGTTTATTTAAATGTTGGCTGTATGCAAAAACAATTATTAAATGTTTATAATAAATTTTACCTGATAGTGTCATTTTGGTATAGACCAAATTTTAATGGATTGTACGTAAATAGTAATTATATATGTAGTGATTTCTGTTCTTTTAAGTCTGATGTTATATTGTTGCATTTTCAGATCTATTGGGTACTGTAAGAAAATGTGAGCATTATTTATTAATATAGAGCTCTGGTGTCCCGGGACAGAAGAACAATGTACACTAAGTTTTCCTCTAAGTAGGTTACACCTGGCACAAGCACAAACCCTTTTTTATCCTGATCTAAAAAACAAAGTTACATTTATTTTAAAAACCTTTACAACAGCAGCATTCACTGTGCTGAGTGCCTTCCCACATCACCCTGATACGAAAGCTCCAATTATTCCATCCACAGGACAAATTAATGATGGGTTGTACTCTGGAGAAAAAATATTAAACTTCAAATTCTTGAAAATTTATTCCATGTTCATTGCAGTGCCAATTGTTCATAGTGTTTTGACATTGGGTTATGGTGAATAAAGCAGATCTAAGGCCATTTATTCAATCTTTACCTGCTTTTATATTACTCATCACTATTATTAGGTGCTTATATGACATGACACTGAGTTATTACTGGTTGTGCTCATGACTTCATGTTGAATTTCAACTCCAAAACTGAAGACAATAAAAATACCTAGAAATGCTATCCTTCAAATATTTGCGCAAAATATATACATCCATATAGCCAGCATTAAGTTTTTCAGCAATTTGTTCTACAGTAGCTCTTATGTGGTATTAGAGCAGACGGGCTAGCCTTCACTCCCTACACACATATCAGTGACCCTTGGGTGCCCATGACCCCTTTGCCAACCGGGTTGGCCTTCCTTGGACCACTTTTGGTAGGTACTAACCACTGCATGCTGGGAACACCCCACAAGAGATGCTGTTTTGGAGATTCCATCACAATTTGGCCCTTGTCAGAGTCACTCAGATCTTTATGCTTGCCCATTTTTCCTGCTTCCAACACATCAACTTCAAGAACTGACTGTTTACTTGCTGCCTAATATATCCTAACCCTTGAGAAGTGCATCTGTAACAAGATATCAGTGTTATTCAGTTATTCAGATTGCTGTGCCACAGACCAGTCAGAGTGCCCATGCTGACCTCTGTCTACTGCCGAAAGTACCTACAATAGGCACGTGAGCATCAGGACCATGAAACAATGGAAGAAGGTAACCTAGCCTGAGTAGTGCCCCCTGCCACATTGCAAATTTGTTCAGGAATGGTTAGAGGAACATGACAATGTGTTGAAGGTGTTGCCTTGGCCTCCAAATTCCCCAGATCTTAATCTGATCAAGCATTTGTGGGATGTGCTGAACAAACAAGTCTGATTCATGGAGGCCCCACCTCGCACTTACAGGATTTAAAGCTGCTAACGTCTGCTGCTAACGTCTTGGTGCGACAAGCACACCTTCAGAGGTCTTGAGTCAATGGCTTGACGAGTCACAGCTGTTTTGGTGGCACAAGGGGTGCCTACACAGTATTAGGGAAATGGGTTTAATGTTATGGCTGATCAGGGTGCTGTTCTGCTTGGCCTTAAGGTTAACAATCTTTGTTATATTTTAAAATGCATATGTTCACTCACTCATAATTTTTAATTAGCTAATAGTAGATACTGGGTTTGGTAGTAAAGTGACTATAGTGTGTGAACTCCTATTTGCACTCCAACCTCAGGCATTTTTCTTCCACAGCTTTTTCATTTAAAATGGTGCCATTTGTAAAACACCTGCTTTGTGGGACAAGCAATGCAATGAAATAAAAATAATTTAAAGGCTAAATTGTGTAATCTATCTGTACATTTACAACCTGTGGTGCACCAAACAATGTCTAGAAGCTTGTAGATTTGAAGACCAGCTTCCCCGCTGTGTGACCGTGTGCATGTTGTCTCTAATGAGGGTGTCCAGTTGATCCAAGGCTGAATCGACAAGCGGCTGTTTTGTTTAGCCTGCTGTGTGTTTGATCTGAAACAAAAAACAGGCAGCCATTATTCTGAGCATTGTCGCTATGTCTTTTTTTTGTACATATATTTGTGTGGGAGTGTATAAAAAGTCTTAGGACTTCCCTCATAGATAACCAGGAGGTGGTGAAATTTTGTGATGACAATGATGATGATGATAATAATAATAAAATATTAACTTTATTTGTTAAGGATGAATCTCAGCATTTGCACTACACAGATAAACATATGTCATCTCTCACATCAGTGACTTAGCGACCTATAACCACTTCCTAAATTTGCATATAACATTGATGTAGTTGGTACCATATGCAGGTGAACACACAAAAACTATGGAGGGAAGTATTGTGTATTTGTGCACAAATTTCTTGGAAGGGCTATCCAATAATAGGGCTAATAGATAATAGATTACATCACCAAAACTTATTTCTTCCGTGTTAAAGTACGTGGTCGAATACTTCAAAATTCGTCAAGACGACCAGACTGAGATTGTTCGGTAAATAAAAAAAACGTACTTTCTGGTTTGTCTCTAAGTCATTGCACTCTTGAAATTACACCATATTGTGCTTGTGCGAAGAAGTTTACTGGCTACTGCTTCCCTGTTGCACCGAACTGTGCTTGTCAGGATGATGAACAGAACAAGAAAAATCATGACCAACCTCAACCATCCCAGCCCCTCGCTCTTGCGCTTCTTCTCCTCTCAGCAAATATCAAGAAATATCAGCAAATACCAATGAAATATCAGGACTAACCAAGTAAAAGCTTTAAATAGTGGGACAAACAAGAGTCAGATCTCTAAATACTGTGATTAATCAAGACTCAGAGCTCTAAAGACCATGAAAATCCAAGAGTGAAAGCCCTAAAACTGGGACTAATTAAGAATCAGAGCTCTCAAGACTGGGACTAACCAAAATGAGAGTCTGAAAAATTGGGTCTAACCAATTGTCAGAGCTCTAAAGACTGGGATTGACCAAGAATCAGAGCCCTTAATATCAGGATTAACCAAGAGTCAGAGCCCTAAAAAATCTGAGACTACCTAAGAATCAGACCTCTTAAATACTGGGATCAACCAAACGTTAGAACTCTAAATCGAAGACTAACCAACAGACAGAGCTCTAAATACTGGGACTAACCAAAAGTCAGAGTCTGAATAACTGGACCTTACCAAGAGACGCAACCTTAAAAACTTGGATGAACCAAGAGTAAGAGCTTTACATATCAGCACTAACCAAGAGACAGAGCTTTAAAGACTGAGACTACCTAAGAGTTGTAAAGAATGGGACTAATCAAGGCTTAGAGCCCTAAAACTGGGAGTACCTAAGAGTTAAATCCCTAAAGACTGGGACTAACCAAGAGTGAAAGCCCTAAAACTGGGACTAAGAGTTAGAGCTCTAAAGACTGGGGCTAACCAAATCAGGAACCTTAATATTCTGATTCTTGTTTTTTAATCACATTTCATACATTTACAGTTTGTTTAAAATATAAACAAATATAAGAGGAAGAAATAGCTAATAGCTCAATGTATAAAGATACATACCTTAGCTAGTTACAATAATCACCAAATAAATATAATTCTGAATAAATGCAATTTTGTTTTTGAGCTGATTTTTTTAAATCCTTTAATAGGGTTTTGCTGTTGAAGGTCAGAATAAGAAAACAACGTTGGAAAAATCAGAAGTTGTTTCCAAAACAAGTTCAATATCGATAATAGACCTCAATAGAGAGAGAGAGAGGGGGAGGGAGAAAGAATACATGAGTAATTTCCTGTTGCTTCTGACATTTCATAGACCTTGCTTCCCAATGTTGGTGTTTAAAGAGCAGTTATTCTGCAGCAGTTTATTTATTAATTCACATTATCTCTGCTAAAACTGCAAGAATATAATGATCTATAGCCAATAGGTTGATAATGCATTAACATGTATGGCGTCATAGGCACCGGTTTCAATAAACTGTTTATAAAAACAAATAAAATAAAATAAAATAAAATAAAATAAAATAAAATGTTGTTTAGCTAGCTGTTTTCAACAACTAGTACACACATTAAAGATGTAAATAGTAGTAATGTGTGTATACACCGAGCTGTACTCTCTTATTAATTAAAAAACATGATATACTTTTATTAGACAGTATATCATTCGTTCATTCATGATGTTTATTTACAAGAACTTGACATACACACAAATTCCATCCACACAATGAATATAAAACTATACACTGGTCAGCGATAACATTAAAACCACCTGCCTAATATTGTGTAGGTCCCCCTCGTGCTGCCAGAACAACTCTGACCCATCAAGGCATGGACTCCACAAGACCTCTGAAGGTATTCTGTGGTATCTGGCATCAAGACGTTAGCAGCAGATCCTTTAAGTCCTGTAAGTTGCGAGGTGGGGCCTCCGTGGATCAGACTTGTTTGTCCAGCACATCCCACAGATGCTCGATCGGATTGAACTCTGAGGAATATGGAGGCCAAGTCAACACCTTGAACTCTTTGTCATGTTCCTCAAACCATTCCTGAACAATTTTTGCAGTGTGGCAGG
>CM074970.1:3707010-3718064 GCA_037577455.1 Pangasius macronema
CTGCTTGTTTGTGGGTGTTTCTGCCTTTAGTCTTGTCTTCAGTGAAAAGCAGCTCTATTGGGTTGAGATCACTTGGCAATTGAAGAATATGCCATTTATTTGCCTTCATAACGTCTTGAGTTGCTTTCGCAGTATGTTTAGTCATTATCCACCTGCATTGTGAAGCAGCGTCCTATCAGTTCATGTGGCTGAATGTGAGCAGAGAGTATCACAAAAACTCTGTCATTGTCCAAATACTTCTGGACCTACCTGTATATATATATGTACACCTGCACATTATGCAGTTATCATGTGGCAGTAGTGCAATGCATAACATCATGCAGATACAGGTCAGAAGAGTCAGTTGATATTCACATCAAAGAATGGAGAATGGGAAAAAAAGTGATTTCAGTGACGTTAACCATGACAGGTTTGCTAGTACCGGATGTGCTGGTTTGAGTATTGTCATTTTGAGTATTTTGAATATTGTCTGGTCATTTTCCTCTGATCTTTCTTATCACCAAGGTGTTTCAGCCTGCAGAACCTCTGCAAACAGGATTTTTTTTGCTGTTGTTTGTTCTGTGTAAACGCTAGAGACTGTTGTATGTGAAAATCCAAGGAAATCAGTAGTTCTTGAAATACTCAAACCAGCCCATCTGGTACCAACAATGATGCCATGGTTAAAGTCACTGAGATCACATGTTTTCCCCATTCTAATATCTGATGTGAACATTAACTGAAGCTCTTGATGTGTATGTGCATGATTTTATGCACTGCTCTTCTGCCACAGGAATGGCTGATTACAGAACTACATGAACATGCAGGTGTACAGGTGTTCCTAATAAAGTGGATAGTGAAAATGTTCAGTGGCATGCATGATGTTTTGGACAGTTTCACCACCCTTTGTGGGGCCTTCTTTCAGACACCGTGGAGCTGCCATACCACAATGTGACAGAGTTGGTCAGCAATAGAAACTTTTGAACTTTCCTCAGTTTCCTAAGACAGTAAAGATGCTGTTGTGTCTTCTTAACAAACACTGAAATATTATGTTGCCAGGACAGATCCTCCAGAGATGAGGACACTCAGGAACTTGAAGCTGGAGGTGTGCTCTACTTCAGTCCCATTGTTGTAGATGGGAGAGTGTCTGCTGGTTTTAGATTTCTGGAAGTCCACAATGAGCTCTTTGTTCTTCTGCTAAGCTTTAGATCTCCTCCCTGCAGCCTGACTTATCATTGTTGCTTATGTGACCTAACACCATGGTAGCATCCGCATACTCGATGATGATGTATACATCGATGATGAGGCATATACACTTATCAGCCATTATATTAAAACCACTGAAAGGTGAAGTGAATAACACTGATTATCTCATTACAATGGCACCTGTCATGGGGTGGTATGTATTAGGCAGCAACTGAAGAGTAAGTTCTCAAAGTTAATGTGTTTGATTAATTAATGATTGCAATGACTAAATGACTGGGTTAGAGCATCTCCAAAACAGCAGGTCTTGTGGGGTGGTCCTGGTATGCAGTGGTTACTACCTACAAAAAGTGGTCCAAGGAAGGACAACCAGTGAACTGGCAAAAAGGCTTCCCAAGACTCATTGATGCATGTGGGGAGCTTAGGCTAGCCCATCTGGTCCAATCCCACAGAAAAGCTACTGTAGCACAGATTGCTGAAAAAGTTAATACTGACTATGATAGAAAGGTGTCAGAACACACAGTGCATCACAGCTTGCTGCATAAGGGGGTGTGTACCCACAGACCAGTCAGAATGCACATGCTGACCCCTTTCCGCCACCAAAAGCATCTACAATGGACACATGTGGTCTGAAAAATCACATTTTCTTTGACATCATGTGGACGGCTCAGTGTGTGTGCATCGCTAACCTGGGGAACAGATGGCACCAGGATGCACTATGAGAAGAAGGCAAGCTGGGAGAGGCAGTGTGATGCTCTAGGCAGTGTTCTGCTGGGAAACCTTGGGTCCTGGCATTCATGTGGATGTTACTTTGACCAGTACCATCTACCTAAACATTGCTGCAGACCAAGTACATGCCTTCATGGCAGTGGTATTCTCAAACGGCAGTAGCCCGTTGAAGCAGGATAATGCGCTCTGCCACATAAAAATTGTTCAGGAATGGTTTGAGAAACATGACAAAGAGTTCAAGGTGTTGATTTGGCCTCCAAATTCCCCAGATCTCAGTCTGCCTCAGCATCTGCAGGATGTGCTGAACAAACAATTCCAATCCATGGAGGCCCCACCTCGCAACTTAAAGGACTTAAACGATCTGCTGCTAAAGTCTTGGTGCTAGAAACCACAGCACACCTTCAGAGGTCTTGTGGAAGATATGCCTCAGCGGCTCAGAGCTGTTTTGGTGGCACAAGGGGAACCTAAACAATATTAGGCTTGTTGGTTTTATATATGTGGTTTATATACTGTATATTGCATTTTTTCAAATTTTACTAAGGTTAATAAGGAATGTTTAAGTAAAGCCAACTTTATTATTTTTAGATTATTCAACTATGGCAGATTTGTGATAAATTTAAGAATATATGAAATTATCACAAAAAAAAAACAAAAAAACAAGACAGACAGAACACACTGTTTCCCCCAAGCTCTGTTCTTGGGTTCAGATTCATTGTGCTCTGAAATGTGAAAGTTCATGCAGGGTCACAGAAAATTCCACTGAGGCTTCTGAGGAGGTTTGAGCTGTAGAGCAGCATCTCTATCCTTGAATATCTCATGCTTATATCAAGATAAAAATAGGACTAAAGAAAAATTCCTATTTTCGTCACATATTAAAGGGTCTAGTACTGTTGCTGAATAACTCAGTATGTTGACCAGATCACATGATTAATGTTCTATACTAAATATTAACCATGTGTTTATTTTTGGTCTGGATATATTATAATATCTATTCATAATAAAAATGCAGCATCATGGTAGTGTTGTTACTGGCATCTTTAACTGTATTTACTTCATTCTCATTGCCCTTATATTAAACCACTTCAATACATCAATTAAATTAAATTGTTTTAGAAATAATTGTAATAATTTCTTTTAAAAAAGCTAGCAAACCTTTAACTCTCAAAAGAACCCTTGAGGAACCCGTTTTTCTAGAGTGTAGGCATGGCATGCCTGATACCAGCATATCCTAAATGGCACTTTAGTAAATTATAACCATTACCTATCCAAAGAACCTTTGAGGAACCTTTTTTTCCCCCTAATATTGTAGACATGGCATAGTGGTTCTATGCTACATTAAATGGCTGTTTAGAAGGCTATTCAACCATCCAAGAACACTCTGAAGAACAATATTTTTCCTTTGAGGATCTCTAGGATCTCCTACATGGCTGTTCAGAAAGCTTTAACTATCCATATATGCCTTAAGGATCCGTATTCTGTAATAGTGTAAAGTACAGTGCCAATTTTAACATCTCGTAGAACTGTTAAATATCCAAAGAAGCCATGATAAACTATTTTTTCCAAGAGTGTATGTATGCCATGCCAGTTCTCCTGGATGGCTGTTTAAAAATGAGGACTGTTAGCTATCCAAAGAACCTTGTACAAATCCCTTTTGGTAAAGATGTAGGTAGAGCATGCCAATTCTAACATTTTATAAATAGCTGTTTAGAGCACTAGAAGCCTTGACTATCCAAAGAACACCTGAAGAAACTTTTTTTTTTTTTCCTGAAAGTGTAGGTATACCAAGCCAGTTCTAATACATATCAGCCCCAACATCTTCAACGAAACCTCAATGAGCTCATTTTTCCAAGAGTGTAAATGTGCCATGGTGGTTTTAAAACATCATAATCAGTATTTAGAAAGCTAGAAGCATCTAAAGAACCAATTTCCTACCTCTTGTTAGTGAGATCAGAATTTTTCAAATCAAGAGTTCACTCAAGTTCTGCTACGGGTCCAACCCAACTTGTCCCGACACACCCCCCACTACCCCCATCCCCATGCGTTCATTAATGAGATAAATAAAAGACTTTGTTAACTATTTCAAATAAACATCGCTTTAAACCCCTGAGACACAAACAGGGCATTGGGATAGAACATTGGTAAGTAGTGCACACTACAGGAGGCTCATTTTCCTCCAGCTTATAATTAGCCTTGTCTCAACTAGGCCAAGGTTGGACAGAAATAATGGCAAATAATAAAATCCCTCAGTGAAGTAGGTGAAGAATATTTTCCTCTAATGACCATTTTTTTTTCTCTAAAACATTGATTTTATGATTCAGTTTTAAACTTATGATGCTGTATCAATTTATTATTATTGATTACAATGGTCATGGTATGTCATGAATCTACACAAAATAGCTCATAATACTGAATTTTGAGGAAAAATCAATAGAGTTTGCAAAATTATTTACAAATAAAGAAGTTAATGAGTGCATAAGTGTTCAACCCCTTGCAAACCCGGAAATTAGTTCTGGTACAACCAATTTTCAGCAGAAATCAAATAAATTGTTGTTGAGTAGTCAATGTATGTGTAATTAAAGGGTCACGTGACCTTACTATAAATAACCTATTTCTGAAAGTCCCAGAGTTTGTTAGAGAACATACCTAAACAAACATAGCCCAGATATTCCACAATGCATGACTTTATGGAAGCCATAAAGCCACAGCCAAGCCATATTGGGGTTTGCCAGAAGGAGACTGTTGTTGGAGACTCATCAAAACTGTAGAAAATGGTTCCCTTGTCTGATTAGGCCAAAAGTTTGCTTTTTAGGCAAAGCAAAATATGTTTGATTGAAAATGAACAGTGCTTAACACACAGAGAAAAACATCCCCATTTTAAAGCATGGTGTTGGCAGCATCATGTTGAGAATTACCTTTGGCCTCTTAGACATATAACCCCAATTATGTCCATTTCAGTTTCAATTTGTAGCACTACAAAATGTGGAATAGTTCTGGGGAGGAGACATTTGAATTCATAGTCTCATACTGCATATAAAGAACCAATCTGAGTCTTACACGGCTGTACGAAAAAGTTTTGGCCAAGTTTAGGTCAGTTTACAATATACAGTTTTGGATTTCAAAGAAGAGTGCTTTTTTGAATTGTGGCAGCAGACAGAATGTCTCTATAATCTCTCATCACACTTTATATCATGACAGGACAAAAAGAGACATGACCTGGAAATAAATAAAGGATTACTTACAGCTTCCAGGTGCATGCCTAGCTAATTAGCATGCATATGCTCTGTTCATAGAATTTATTTACTATTATGACAATGTGAAACAATTTTTATGCCCTACAGTTGAAGAGCTACAAATCTGTGCTGCATAGCTTGTGCACCCATTATGGCAGAACTTAGTAACTATTTTCATTGTTTAATCTGACATGACGAACAAGTTATCACACAGTCTGTTACAGAATTCCCACTGGGATCATCTCCTACGGTGCGACAAATAATCATTGTAAAAGGCAGCTGGAATCGCACAGTGTAAAACCTGCTTAAATCAGGCAAGGCATGAGTATCAAAAAACAGAAAACGGGAACCCAGATCAAAAACCAGAATAGCAACAAACAGGATATAACAACTGGCAAGAATACACTGATCAGATACTTTTGCAAGAGAACTGTGGGTTTGAGTGGATATACCCTAAACACTCACTTTATTAGGAACATCATTACACCTACTCATTCATGCAAATATCTAATCAGCCAATCGTGTGCAATGCACAAAATGGAGCAGACACTGGCCAGATGCTTCAGGTAATGTTCAAACATCAGAATGGGGAAAAATGTGATCTCTGCGATTTTTCCCATGGAATGATTGTTGGTGCCAGATGGGCTGCTGATCTCCTGGAATTTTCACACACGACAGTCTCTAGAGTTTACTCAGAATAGTGTAATAAAGAAAAAACATCCAGTAAGCGGTAGTTCTGCAGATGGAAACGACTTGTTGATGAGAGAGATTAACGAAGAAAAGCATCTCAGAATGCACAACATGTTGAACCTTGAGGTGGATAAACTACAACAGTAGAAGACCACATCAGGGTCTATTATAAGGTGAGGCTGCAGTGGGCACAGGCTCACCAAAACTGAACAGTTGAAGACTGGAAAAATGTAGCCTGTTCTGATGAATCTCAACTTCTGTTGAATTCTGGAGTCAGAATTTGTCTGACCAGAAGCATTCCTTCATGGCCACAATTCACCCATCTTCTAATGGCTACCTCCAGCATCATAATGCACCATGATGTCACAAAGCAAAAGTCATCTCAGACTGGTTTCATGAACATCTTAAAGAGCTCAATGTTCTTCAGTGGCCCTCCCAGTCACCAAATCCAAATCTAATAGAACACTTTTGGACTGTGGTAGAATAGGAGATTCACAGCATGAAAATGCACCTGAAAAATCTGCACAAACTGTGTGATGCAATCATGTCAACACGAACCAGAAACTCAAAAGAATGTTTCCAAAATCCTGTAGACTCCATGCCATGAAGAATTTAAGCTGTTTTGAGAGCGAAGTGTGAACAAACTTTTGTACATCACTGAATCTGACCTTCATAAAATAGAAGAGATGTATTTCTTCTTAAAGCTATACATTTTGGATGATGAGGATATTGTGGATTTTTTTACTGACCAACCTTAAAATAAATTAAAAAAAGAAAAACACAACACTTTCTTTCCTGCTATATTTTTAAAAAATAATTTCTGTCCTCCTTAATGACTCTATTTATTTATTTTTTTTATTTATTTTTTTTTATCAGACGATTTGTTTCAAGTATCAAAACAATCAGAGAGATTCAAGAGTTTATGGTACGTCTGTGTTCATTGCATTTATTATTATTATTTATGAAAAAAATAAAGCAAATAAGATGTTTTAAACGATATTACAAAATGTTACAAAAAGCTCTCATATAAATTTTCCCTTCCCCCCTTTTTTTAGGTAGAAACTACTAAAAAAACTACACATAATTTTTTGTACTATTACAAAAAAAAAAGAATTAATTATGTTTGTGTGTGCCAAGAAAATATGAAATAAAAATAAAAATAACATAAAAAAAGCTGTTTCATAATAAAAATATAATTAAAAAAAAGCCAAACATGGGCTTGTAATCTTATGAACACAAAGCTTTGTTATTTTATTAATTTCATATTTTATTGTAAGACAGTTACAACTGTGATTTTTATTCATTTAAAACCCTATTCATTCTGACCAAATTTTGTCCAAGTGCTGCCAACCCTTTAGAGTCACCAGTGGGTCAAATTTGGGCCTAATTTCAAAGGACGTTTATAGTCATAACTTTTGAACTTGTGTCCAAAATTTAAAAGCCAGGATTTCCTGAATTCCCTAGATGAGTTCAGTGCACTCTATGATGTCAGTTTCCACCCAGTGAGATTTTCTGTCATCTTGGATTTTGGCAATAGCAGTTTTTTTGCTATTCCTCCTCCTAAAAAAATTGTCCAATCATCACCAAATTTGGCAATCATCAGTATAAGCTTCACAAAAGTTATAAAAAAAATATAGACCAACAAATCTGAGGGCAAAGCAGCCAAACAGGAATTGAGGCTGTATCTCAGGAAGGACTTTTTGCACTGACAAAAAAATTGGTAGGCATCTTCAGGACCATGACCTGAGGCTGTGCAACAAATTTTGTTATAGCATCACCTACTGGTCAAAAGTTACAATAACATGCCAAAAATCCTTACACCTCACTGACATTTTTGCTACTCCTCTCCAAAATTTGTCCAATATTCACTACATTTGGCTTCCATCATCCTGACACCTGTCTAAACAATGCTGCAGTAATGCCACCCTGCTGCCCACTTGTTCATCTAGACCTTTCCTCCTACAGTCAGAGAATTCTACCACTTTCCATGGTCAAAACATACACATCATGATTGAAACTACAAGTCACTCTCGAATCCCTTTGCTTAAAGTTATGGCTCTGCTTTCCTGTGATTGCTTAGGCAACAATTGCAGCATGCCTGTGAATGTGTGGCTCATTTATAAAGTTTACTATTATACTGCTTCTTCTTCTGCTATTGAGTCTATGGCAGCCCATAGAACCATACAGCAGAAAGTTATGAAATTTGGCACACAGACAGAACACAGTCTGAAATGATACAGTAATGTTATAGCAAATTTGGAGTTGCTATTTCAAGCCCTCTAGTGCCACCAACAGGTCAAAATTTCACTCATGTTTATGATAATAACCTTTGAACTGTAAGGGCTAGAAACAAACAAACAAAAAAATCTTTGGCTTGTGCACACCATGGTTTCAATTTCCACCAAATCTGATTTTCCACCATTTTGAATTTTCTGGAAAACCTACTTTTTCGAACTCCTCCTAGACCATTTGTCCGATTTTCACTAAAACAGAATCACATCATCTTCAGACCATGTGTACAAAAATTGATGGAATTCAAGTTGATTAGTCAAACCGTTCTCAAATAATGCTCAAATGAATTTGAAGAGTAGCACGCCAAAATGGAAGTGAGGCTATATCTCTGTAACACTTTAGCTTATTCAGACCAAACTTAGTATATCTCATAGCCATCATGATTGAGGGTATCTGCACCATTTAGAACAGCGCCACCTAGCACTTACGAGATCAGATATTAATTTTTTTACTTATAAATTCGGAACAATTTATCATAAAATTATGAAACTGGTCTCCTTAGATTCTGTGTGGCATACCGAGTCGATTGATGTCAAATTTTCCTATGTTGACCATTTTGTGTGTCAGCCATTTTGATTTTGACTTAAAATGCTGTATTATACGAACGTCTAAACAAGAAGTTTAGAAAGAATAACGTGCAAATTAATTGGACAACGAGAACGCTGAAATGGACGTGAAGCTATATCTCCATGACACTTTAGCGTATTCAGACCAAACTTAGTATATGTCGTAGCCATCATGACTTGAGCACGGTTTCAGAAAAGCGCTGCCTCGTGCTTAACAGATATGTAAAAACATATTTTTGCTTTTCACCAAATTTGAGATCATCTTCAGTCCATGCCAGCAACAAGTTATGGATTTCGTGTTGATACACAAAACTGAATTGTCGATCCGAAACCAGAGATATACATTTTTACACAGTAGGATATTTTTTCTGTCTGCCATTTTGAGTCAAAAACCTACTTTTTCGGAGGCCTCCTAGACCATTTATCCAATCTTCACCAAATTTTGCATGGATCATCATCAGAGCATGCTGGCAAAAAAAAAACTATTTACATATAACACATCTTCAAAGAGCCGCATAGTGTTTTATGTAATATAAATAAATATAAATCTTGGCAAGCCGTCTGCCTATTGTACTGAAACTTGATATGTAAAATCATGACCATGCTCTGATGTTTGCTTAGCTCCTTACTTTGCCTCAGTAGTGCTTGGCCCCATAATTGCTGCTTGCAACTATATTTATTATTATTATTATTATTATTATTATTATTATTATTATTAATTTTTTTAGTCAATTGGGTATTTTGTTGTTTGTTTTTAATTAAATCTCAGAAAACAAACTAGAAAAGAACACAAAAATTAAATATTTTGCTTTTGTTGTTTTGTCAGCTACCTTGAGTGCAAAACTAAAGACGATAAACTTTCAGGCTATGAACCTGCCTCTGAAAGACTTGTGACAAGTTGACAAGTAGATGACATTTTGGATTATTGGAGTACCAACGTTCTAATTTTGATGTGCTAAATTTAATTCCACCCTGTTGTAATGCAGTACCAGCTATTAGCATGACCTAAAAACTATGATACATTTAAATTCAAATCCAGCCACTTTCCAGCCTTCTTCAGTAAAATTCATATATTCCTGTCACCATGTCACCAGTTATGCTCGTTTGGAGAAAAACCTGAGGGCAGAAAACAGGAGTGTCGAGTCTGTTTTGCTTGATGACTGTCCACTCCTCCGGAAAACTGTGAGAGCTCAAATGGAGGCTATTTTAAGGCTGAAATAGTAACAGTTAAGAAAAGCAAACACAAAAGAATTGGTGGATTGTGTTGGAAAAACTCCTGCTGCCTGTGAAATAAGGACACAGCTGGTACTGGACGCATTTCTCAGATTGTCTCACAGTCAGGAAGACTATTTTTGGCTTCTACAATTTCTATCTGCTCAAAAAAGAAGGCCGATTTATTTCTTTCTTTCGCTCATGCGTGACATTGAGTCCGCTGGGGAAAGGAGACGTTGTTACATTCCTGTCCTTCCATTGTCTACAGTTCACTTCTTATCCACCTCGCTCTCTTTTTTCCCCATTCTTCCCCTTGGCTTCACTGCCAGTTCCTTTTTATCCGATGAGCTGTGACCACATCACCTGAAATTCTCACTTTTTATTTATCGTCTCTTTTATTTCCGACACTGGCGTTATCATGACAGAACATGAAGAGAAAAGACAGAGAGTCAGACACAAGCCAAATTCCAGGCTTTTATCAGATATTTCAAGGCCATAAATCAAGAGTGAACATTCTGGGGAAATAAAAGGAAAAGAAAAATACATAAATCTTCTGAGCTCCTTTTTCACTAACTAAAGAGGAAAAAAAATAGGTATAAAAAATAGCTGTGGCCAAGATCATTTGGCATAGTGTTAAGCTAATTGTCATGCTTAGAGAATATTTAAATCACATTCAGAGGAAGAGGTACTGGTTTCATTTCAATCAACATAAACTGGGTGAATTTATGAAGTTCGGAAATGCACCATTTCTTGTTGCTATACATTTCGTCCTAAGGGTGCACAAGATTTTGCACTGTATTTACAAAAAAGTCCTACATGGTGATACACATAATATATAGGCTTGGGGGCAGGCTACTAATGAGCTCAGATTGATGTCAGAAAATATGATCCAAAGCTTTGCACCAGTCATGCTTGAGATTAGACAGTATGATAGCTCAATGAAGTGAAGTGACTGTGGCTAAGTATGGTGACCCATACTCGGCATTTCTGCTCTGCACTTAACCCATCCAAGTACACACACACACACCCGCAGCAATGGGCAGCCATTTTAGCTGTGGCGCCCAGGGAGCAGTTGGGGAATCGGTGCCTTGCTCAAGGGACTCACCTCAGTCGTGGTATTGAGGGTGGCAGAGAGCGCTGGTCATTCACTCCCCCA
>CM074970.1:3718164-3730197 GCA_037577455.1 Pangasius macronema
AAAATATGATCCAAAGCTTTGCACCAGTCATGCTTGAGATTAGACAGTATGATAGCTCAATGAAGTGAAGTGACTGTAATGAAGTATGGGGACCCATACTCGGAATTTCTGCTCTGCACTTAACCCATCCAAGTGCACACACAGTAGTGAACACACACACACACACACACACACACACATGAACACACACCCGCAGCCATTTTAGCTGTGGCGCCCAGGGAGCAGTTGGGGGATCGGTGCCTTGCTCAAGGGTCTCATCTCAGTCGTGGTATTGAGGGTGGCAGAGNGTGGCAGAGAGCGCTGGTCATTCACTCCCCCACCTACAATCCCTGCCGGACCCGAGACTCGATCCCACCACCTTCGGCTTCACCTTCGGGTTACAAGTCCGACTCTCAGACCATTAGGCCACGACTGCCCCAAGTTGTGAGTCTCCAGTCGGGGAATCGAAACCCGGTCTTCCGCATGACAGGCGGAGATACTGTCGACTATACTAATGAGGAGTTAATGCTAAGCTAGCCAGCAAACATATCAAGCCTATGCGGGGATCAGACGGTGGTTGTCATGGTGACGATGAAATATGATGATAATTTTGACAGTTAAATAAGTTAATGAACAGGGAAATCGAGACTCTGGTGCTGAAATCCCACTCATGCAGGACAACATGAGGGTGTTTCCTAATTTGCATATTCATGAACATTTGTAGCCCCTGCCATTTTTAATGAGCTTAAGGCTGCAAAGATGCATTCCTGAACCATTTTTTACACTGCTGAGATAGAGAAACCTCACAAAAGCTCATGTTCCACGTCCTTTCGGTTTTCTCGGTTCTTTCCTCACTTTTCTTCTCCTCTCCAGGTTCTTTTCATCTCCCGTCTCTGTTCTTCTCCCACGTGTTCAATTAGCTGCTCTATCTGAGCTGCATCTCCAGCTCTGGTCTATCATCCCACACACTGCTGCTGTCTGCATACACACACACACACACACACACACACACGCATACACAGACACACACACACACACACACACACACACACACACAATACACACACATATACACACAGAGACCAAAACCCCGCTGATGTGCGGGTGGAAACATGAACTCACTCACAGTTACAGCTCACATCACATCAACCCTGAACATAAGCGTGTGTGTGTGTGTGTGTGTGTGTGTGTGTGTGTGTGTGTGTCGAGGTGAGTTAGACACGCAGCAGCAGTGTGTGGGCTGAGACAGCGAACCCAAGTGCTATAGCTGAGATGTGTCACATTTTGTCCCTCACAAGTTCTCACAGAGTCTCCCTCTTTACTGAAGGACATTTCGCCAGTGGAGTTTAAAGGAATAGTTCACCATGGTCCACCTCATGCATGTGTGTATGTGCGTGAGTGTTTTATATCTGCTCTGAAGCGACGAGGCTGAGGTCCCTGTGTGAACTTCCCCACCATGGATGTTATTGATGCTGGTTGTCATGGTAACGCTCCTGCATGGTTATTGTATGAGCAGCATTCTGTTAGAAGCAGCAAGATCTAAGGCACATTCCTTCTCCTTCTCTGTCCCTACAAACTTCAATACACACAACAAACACTTACAGAACTTGAGTATGAACACACACTCTTACATCACTTATCTCACACTCTTATCCTAATGAGTTCTTTTCTATACATCAGCTGTGAAAGTTGCTGATAATTCAACACCTTTAGGCCCAATCTTTGTACACTCTATACACTCCCTGTATAGCGTTCAACATACTGGCATTGTAGACCCTATGTAGTGCACTACATTTGAGATTCAGCTGCATGAAAATCACTGTATTCATTTATATGTGAATAAATAATTAATGCATGGTTAGAAATCATGTAAAAATAAATATAGCATAAATTATACATTTAATCTGGAGCCTTAGTGTGGTTTAATACATTTACATAAATTGACTAAAAGTAATTTTTTCTTAATTAAATATGCACATTCCTCAGTTATGAAATGATATTATTTCTTGCTTTTTACATCCCTGATAAAAGGCTAAAATTGAAAAAAAAAATGATTAGGTGATTAAATCCTCATGTAGAAAGCATCTATATAATTTTTTTTTTCTGTAATGGAACAAGGCTGAGTGAGTGTAGTGGTGTTTAATAAGAAAATTACTGCTCTTAATGAAACATTTTCACTAATAAAAAATGTTCTCTGTCAGGCACAAATTTATTAATTATTCTATCAAATTCATGAAATAAGCACTTAGACATAATGGCACGGAGATTTCTTTTCTCTCTCAGTCACTGTGTGTTTCTCTGCTGAGTAAAGTGTGATTCTGTGTCAGCGTGAGTCAGTGTGAGAATCATTTGCTTTGTTCTTCCCTAGACACTATCTCCACAAAAGTGTGTGTCTTTATAGCAGTCCTTCAAACAATTGTTATAATTGTACCTGTAACACTTCATATAATGGTCCATATAACAGTTCTTACAGCAGTCTTTATAACAATATACATAACTGTCCTAAAACCAGTCCTTATAACAGTCATTATAACAGTCCTTAAAAGTCGTTATGAGCAAAACAATCCTTACAGCAGTACTTAAAAAATCTATATATACCTTGAAAATGATCTTTATAACAGTCTACATAATGGTCCTTATAATACTCATTATAATAGTCTTTATAACAATCTTTATAGCAGTACTTATAACAATCCTAATAACCATCTTTAAAATGGTCTTTATAGCTATTTGTAATGGTACTTAGAACAATTCTAATAATATTACTTATAACATCCTGTATAACAGATGTAAGTGTAACATTCTGTATTACAGTTGCTTATATATATCATTATAATCGTCTTTATAAATTGTCTTATAACAGACATTATAACATTCCTTAAAGAAGTTCTTGCAGCACTCTTTGTAAAAAATCCTTGTAACAGTTCTTATAAGAATCCTTATAACAGTCTTTATAACTGTTCTTATAGCGGTTTTACTTAAAGATGTGTATTTTATAGACTATAACATGTACACTATCATTTCTGCACTGATTGAATTGCAATATTTGTGAAGTTGCGGTGGGTCTGCTAATCCAGAATTTATGGCATGCAATCCCCCTCAATATGATCTCAGTTTTGATACATTACTTACAAATCTAAAATGGCTTTCAGCTTTTGTAGCACTTGTGCCTCAAGGTCCAATGTGTTGTGTGTTGTGAGATGCTTTTCGGTTCATCATCAACACGCTTATTTGTGTTACTGTTATTGTCTCACCAACAAGGTGTTTCTGCCCACCGAACTGTGTAAACTCTAGAGGTTGTTTTGTCTGGCACCAACAACTCCGCCATGCTCCCTATTCTGATGTTTGATGTTAACGTTAACTGAAGGAATGTTTTGTCTCAGATGTGGTAAGCATGTAAGTATGAAGAACAGGACTGCGATCATGTTGTACTGTAAATGTGAGTAGCAAGCCTACCTTAGAAACACTAATATTACAATAAGGCTAATACTAATTAACACTAATACTGAAATGATTAAAAAAAATACACATCTGATGTACTTTATATAGTTGCTGTATCTATATATGTATAGCTATATACAGTATAAACAGGCAATGTGGTGTTTTGGTGCCATTTCTCAGCTGTGAGTGCAGACAAAATGAAAAAATCATGGCGTGCCACCCTGCAGCTACGACACAGACGACAGAAAGCAGAGGATAATCCGTTTATTTGAGAAGATTAGTGTTTAGAATGAGGGTTGCTGAGAGTTTTCAGCGCTTCAAGCTTGGAAAGGAATGTGTAGGAGGAGAGACGCTCCTCGTCTGCTAACAGGGTGTAGCGTGACATGCTAGTACACAAAACCACACACTTATAGTGAAATCACTGAGGGCGACAGAAACTACACATTTTCACACTGTTCACTTTTCCTGCGCTTTGTAAAAAGCAGGGGTGGATTTAGAACACAGCTGCTCAGACATTCAGAGATGCATGAAGGTGCTGAAAGAGATTTTAGGACCAGGGAAAGGATGTCGCAATAAATTCTGAATGAAAGCGTTAGAATAAAACAGGTGTAATTCAGTCATTGGAGGGGAAAAAAAAGACAGCTGAACAGCAGCACGATGAAAGATTTTAAAGCAGCCCTGAAGATGTCGTTATAAAGCATTACAAATGAATATTTCTTTAGATTTTAATTGAACAAAAATAATCCTTTATAAAAGAAATGTAATAAATCAGGTTACTACCAGACAGTGTTCGCCTTTACTGTGTTTTTTTTTTTTTTTTTTTTTTTTGCTAATGTGTATTAAATAAAAATGATTTTTTTTTTTTCAAAAAGTGGAAAAGTAAAAAAAAACCAATAATAATAATAGAGCACTTTACAAGTCATAGGTTCTCTGCTGATTATCCTTTTTAATGCTAATTTTTCTGGTGTTTTTGTTTTAATTGTTTCTTGCACTTTTTTCCTCTTTTTCTCTTAAGACCTGAACGATAAATTAGATTAGATAAATTTGCAATAAGAAAAAAAAAGAGAGATTAGAAAGCATTTTAATTTAAATGGAATAAATACATTTTTCCACTCAATTATGCATTTGTTTTTTAACCTTAGACCTGAAAGGAAAACCTAAGTTTGAATAATATTTTATAACCAGCATATTTGGTTATTTATAACATTTTTAACATTTCTTAATTTTATTTATTTATTAAAATTTTGCTTGCATGCATTCTAATTTTGAAATAGGGCACAAAATGGCCTTCATACAGATATTATATATAGATTATATTACAGATTGAGAAGCCACAACATAGATACATAGTATTAATAAAGCTTATGAAGCTCCTCCAGCGTTTTGTGTCTCTGCCATTACTCAACGGTTCAATAAAAGAAAATGCTGAGATGAAAAACGTCCCAATGTTGCCCCGTAGGTACAAAAGCAGACAATAATCTCTTTATTCGGGAAGATTAGTGTTCAGAATGAGGGGTTTTTGAGAGTTTTTTTGTGCTTAGTCAAACATCACTCCTCAAAACACTTTTCTTGGAAAACATAGTTTTACTAACTGTAGCATGGCCATGCTGAGAAATTCAATATTTTAGACATGTTTATAACATTCCACCACAAAAGTGGCACATTTTCTATATTTTCCATTATCCTTTCAGCCCATAATAACACCAACAACCAAATAAATGACATTCACCACAACAGTAATAGAACAAAACAAAACAAAACAAAACAAAAAAAAACAGAAATGATAGAAATGACCAACACACCTATACCTTTTATTTCTCACTTTTTTTATTCTATTCCTTTTTTTAAAGCTCCTTTATTCACAGCTAACAAACTCTTTAATAATTAAAATTTTAACATTAAAGCATTAATTATTCTATAATTATTATTATTTTTTTGTTAAAGTATTGCCTTAAAAAATAATCCAAATTCACCATGAAAATTCATCTAAAATTCATAATTAATTATTTGTTAAATACATTAAGGATTAAATTTTGTGATAAATTGGAAATAATATTATTCATGGTCTTTTCCCCTTAGATTTTTATTTCCCAATTTTTTTTTTTTCTTCAAACATCACTTTCTTAATTTCTTTAAGACTGGTTCCTCTCAAAATCACTTAAAATAAATCCATTTATTCTCAGTTTTAATTTTCCAAATGTACTGAATACAAAAATGTTGCAACACACAGGCACTAGATCATCACCTAAAGTACAAGTACAAGTATAGTGCATAGTGTGCCATTTGAGTCTTCTGATTGGTTATGGTTGGAGTAAGGGGTGGGGCTAGCACTCATAGCACTGACTAATATCCATTATCACTGAAACACTCTTATATTACTCCATAAAGCAGTAAAGGAGCATGGAGTGAGACACGGCTATTCTTCTCCAACACACTCCAGGCTTAGATGTAAAGTTTCTCAGTAAGAGTGCACAGAAGCTGAAAGACGTGGGGTAGATGGTAAAATCTCCCACTCCTACATGCTTTGAGTAATCTGCACAACTCAGGCTATCTCTGAAATGTCATTAATATGGGAGCAGTGTGTGTTAATATGGGTTTTATATATATATATATATATATATATATATTGTGTGTGTGTGAAAGAGAGAGAGAGAGAGAGAGAGAGAGAGAGAGATTGGACAGCAAGCTTCTCCTGTTTCCTTGGATTTGCGCTAGAGCCTAGTCCAGCTGCCAGTGGCTAATAGGAACGTGCGTGAGGGTTGCCATGGCTACGGCCTTCTGAAGGCCGACTTGGTTGTGCAGTGTAATGTTGGCATGCTGACGATTCTCTCTCTCTCTCACACACACACACACACACACACACACACACACTGACTGCATCTAACTGTTGCTCTGCTTTGCTATGTGCAGCCACACTCTCTCTCTCTCACACACACACAGTGATTGCAGATAACTGTTGCTCTACTTCTGTATGTGCAGACACACAGACACACACACACACACACACACACACACACACACACACACACAAAGAGGCATTGATTGTGCCACTGCAGGAGTAAATAAGACGTCCATTACCCTGAATGAGGCAACGGCCTTTCTGAACCTGCAACCCAATATTTACACATCAGGGATGTACAGATCAGCCGATTAAAACCACTACACAGTGTTTAAACACACACACACACACACACACACACACACACACACACACACACACACACACACTTCTTACCAGTGGTAGAAATAGTATAAAACACACTGACCTGAGTAAAAGTTGATGTTGTAATAATCCATTTGAGTTAATGTTAGAGTGATCAAGGAAATGGCCCATGTAAGAGAAAATGAGTTATTAACAAGAAAGGTAACAGCAGCTAACTATAGCTAACTTAGCCAAATGCTGTTGGGGTTTCAGTAGGTTTGTTAGCTGGCTAGCTAATTCATTCATGCATATGTCTAGCTGCGTAGTTAGCTGTTTAGCAATTATGTCCCTTAAACTTTATCCTAGTAGCAGCACTTAGAAATATTTAACACATCAAGCAACCACTAATGGGTACTGAAGTGAAATCTTAAGTTTAAAACAAAGCTTTCATACACACATACACAAAATGTCTGGTTAGCTAGTCAAGCTCAATTATGGTTATTTGCACATGTTTCCATAGGTTGGCTGATGAGCTGTGAAATGCCAAATGTCCAATAGTGCATTGTGTGTATTGTATAGTGTGTATTGCATATTACACACTGTATGTATTGTTTTGTATGTTGTATTGTTTGCTGCATAATGTGCATTGTGCTGTGTGTATTGTATTGTGTGTTTTGTATTTATTGTCTAGTGAGTACTGTGTAGTGTGTGTTTTGTGCCCAATACTGTGTATTGTGGTGTATGTCACGAGGTGCATACTGCATTGTTTGTATTGGATTTTGTGTGCATTATTGTGTGCATCATTGCATTCTGTGTTACAATATGTATATATTGAATTGTACTGTGTGTGCTGTGTTGTGTGTATTGTGTATTCTATCTATCTATCTATCTATCTATCTATCTATCTATCTATGTCTGAGATGTATGAGTTGATTGATGTCTGACTTTATTAAAGTGTCTTTCTTTCTGACCATTATTTTTTCCCTTTGTCATTCATCAGTAAAACACACAAAGAGTCGCTGACTCATCCCTCCGTCCCTCCATCCCTTCTACAGACTTATAAGTTATTCAATAATGAAGTGGAGAAAGATTGTGTTCTCCCTCATCTACAAATCAATTCATTACAGCTCTTTCACAGGGGACGAGAGACATTGAGGAAGACTGAGGTAGAGAGAGAAAGAAAGAGAGAGAGAGAGAGAGAGAGAAAGAGAGAAAGAGAGAGAGCACAAGACAGAAACAGAGAAAAAGGGAGAGTGAGATACAGACTGAGAGAGACAAAGAGAGACTGATGTAAAATGTAAATAAAATGTAAACCTCAAACCTACATTATATCACCATGATGACATTAACTATAAAAGAATGTTCATCAACATTACACATTTTTTCTTAATATTATTTTATGCTGGACATGTCCAGCGGATCCTCATCCAATCACATTGCATAGTTCTGGTGACATCACTACCAGGCCTTTATTCATGTTTTGAGGTAAAGTAGCATCTCATCACTTGAGTCTTAACAGTTGAGAACTTCACAGTGTGATTTTTCAGTTTTTTTCTCACACAGAAACAAAAATAAAGCTGAAACCCACAAGTTGATTGTTAACCTGTGTTAGCTAGCTAGCCAGGAAAGCTAACTTTAGTTAACAGGTGCCTGTTAATTCCACAGCTAGCTAGCTACACAGATACATACAGAGATAAAAGCTTTTAGTGAGGCATATCTACACTTTTTTTTTCTTTTTTTCTTTTTTTTTCAAGAGCTAATGCTACAGGCAAAGAAGACTCTAAACCTAAGATAGTTTGAAAATATCATTCAATGAACTTGTGTGAGAATGCTGACAATATTAAAACTTAATCTCCCAAGTTAAGGCTAACCTGAGCTAGCTTTAGCTAACAGATCTTGAATAAGTTCATAGCTTGCTAGCAAAATATAGAATGAAGTTATTGTCTGTTTTTGTAATTATTATTATTTTTATTATTTAAAAATCTTCTTCCTCACCCACCAGATCCATTGCCCGCTCTCTGGGATCAGAAGCCTACTCCGCGGTTTCTTTCCCCTGGGGAGAGGGCTCGGCGCTCCGCCTGTCTTCCTCTGAGAAGGTTGACGTGGAGGGCATCGATGAGAATTTGCCCCCTCAACAGGCTGAACCGCAGGAAAGCAGGCTGTATGCATGCTTTCTGTGGAGTAAGCCGCCACCTCCACACCGGAGCCAACATTTCTTCCCCAACCGAGGTGTCAAGGTTGTGGGGGAGGCCTTTCTTTAGTCCTGCCTCCAGTCATTATGCTAATGTGGCGGGGCTGAGTGATCACGGTTACAGGGCAATGCCCCGGGATGAACAGACGCTGGCTAGCTATCTGTCCCCTGGCTCAGCATTGTCCCTGAAGTATCCAGCATTGCCCTCCAAGCCACTGCGGACCACCTCAGAGCTCGTGGGCAAGGGGTACACGGCAGCAGGCCAGGCTGGCACTTGCCTGCACACCATGGCGTTGTTGCAGGCTTACCAAGCCGATCTGCTGAAAGAGCTAGACGAGGGCGGGGAGATTAAGTCTGAGGATGTCACCGAGCTCAAACGAACCGCTGATTCGTCTCTCCATGTCACCAAGGAGACCGTTAGAGCTATCGGCAGGTCCATGGCAGCACTGGTGGCAGCGGAAAGGCATGAACGAAAAGGACAGGGTCTTCCTCATGGATGCCCCGCTTGCACCTTCTGGCCCGTTCGGCAATGCCGTCAATGCCATCGTCGACAGGTACCAGGAAGCCCTTACACAAGCAGCGGTGTTTCAGCGGTTTCTCCCTTGCCTCTCTAGCTCTTGGGGTTGCCAGGCAGGAGCAGCCCCCTCCGTGTACCAGCTTCTCACACCAGGAGGCACAGAGACAGAGCGTCGCCTCCCATGCTCCCCCGCGTCGGGACCAGGAGCCCCGGCGATGCTTTCGGGGGCAAAGCTTACCAATATTGGGTTCTATCTTTCGGCCTGGCACTCTCACCCCGCACTTTCACGAAAGGTGTGGATGCTGCTCTGGCTCCTCTGAGACTCCAGGACATCCGCATACTGAATTATATTGACGATTAGTTGATATTAGCTCAATCGGAGCATGCGGCGGTTCGGCATCGAGATGTTGTTCTCGCGTACATGAAAGAACTAGGGTTGAATGCCATGAAAAGTGTGCTTTCTCCAGTACAGAGAACTGCTTATCTGGCATGCTGTGGGATTCGGCCACGATGCAGGCATGTCTGTCTCCTGCTAGGATCGAGTCGATCCTCACAGCAGTCATGAGAGTGAGAGAAGGCCGGTCCCTCACTGTAAAGCAGTTCCAGAAACTGCTGGGTCTGATGGCAGCTGTGTCCAATGTGATACCTTTGGCTTGCTGTACATGAGACCCCTACAGTGGTGGCTCAAGACCAAGGGGTTCTCCCCGAGGGGAAACCCACTTTGCATGATCAAGGTCACGCGGTGATCCCAAAGTGCCTTAGACATATAATGGAAACCTTAGTTCTTGTCCCAGGGCCCAGTGCTGGGAACTCCTTGTCGTTGCGTAATGCTAGCGACGGACTCATCTCCCACTGGTTGGGGAGTGGTCATGAGTGGCCACTCAGCCCACGGTCTGTGGAGCAACCGCCATTTCACATGGCACATCAACTGTCTGGAGATGCTAGCCGTGTTTCTAGCATCAAAACACTTTCTTCCAGACCTAAGAGATTGCCATGTGTTGGTGCGCACCAACAACACAGCAGTGGTCTCTTACGTCAACCACCAGGAAGGCCTGCGTTAGTGCCCCCATTACAGGCTGGCGCACCAGATCCTTGTGTGGTCCCAGGCGAAACTCCTCCCATTAGAGTAGATTACATCCTGTTGAGGCAGGGGCTGAGGCCCGGGGAGCGGAGGATTCACCCCAATATGGTGAAGCAGATATGGAGTGTGTTAGTAACCCCATATAGTTCTCTGACCTGATTTCATTTCTCGACGGCTCTCCATGGGAGACCCCCGTCAGGATGGACCTCCTCTCACACCCCCGCCCGGAGTTGTGGAAGCTGTGAGTGTGGCCTCTGAGGGGGCACAACTTGTAGCTTCCCGTCTCTCAACTGAGGTTGTTGAGACCATTCTCCAATCCAGAGGTCCCCCAACAAGGAAACTGTACGGCTTGAGTGAAAACTTTTCACTTCTTGGTGCGGAGACTGCCAGCTCAACCCAGTTAACTGTGCTGGAGTTTCTGCAAGTCTGATTCTCCAGAGGGTTGACCCACTCCACCTTTAAGGTCTACGTGGCGGCCTTTGCGGCCTACCACGCCCCTCTTGGTGGTCAGTCTATGGGCAGACACACCCTAGTTACACGTTTCCTCCAAAGTGTGCTGAGGCTGAGGCCTCAGGTACGATCTCGTGTTCCTCTGTGGGACCTAGCTGTGGTGCTAGAGGGTCTCTGTAAACCTCCTTCTCTTGAGAGAGTTGGGGCTCTACAGGCCTTTTCAGTGGCCTCTTTTTAGACTTTGCGGCCGGTCTGCCCAAAGCGTTTCTCTACTCTTGAGCGGGTTATTTTCCTAAAGTTCCCTCTTCTACACCATGGCCTGTCGTACTCCAGGCCTTCTGTCCTCCTCCCTTTCGGGAGCCCGACCAGCAGAGGCCTAACTGTATGCATCCACAGAGCTGCCCTGTGCAGGGCGGACCAACTGTTTGTGTGTTTTGTTCCACCTAAGTCAGGTCTCCCTGCTACTAAGCAGACCCTCAGCCGGTTGATCGCGGATGCCATCTGTCTGGCCTATGAGTCCTCTGATCTCCCTTCGCCCTTGGGGGTCAAGGCTCACTCCAAAAGATGTGTGGCGGCCTCCAGAACTTTCTGGCAGGTGTCTCTATGCAGTACATCTGCAACGCTGTGGGTTGGTCTGTGCCCCATGACTTTCGTCAGGTTCTGTGGCCTCCACATGCAAGCCACTCCGGGCTATTTTGTTCTCTCGCCCTAGCTGTGCTCTTCCACGCTAGGCAGGGATTTGTAAGTCTGGCAGTGTGGGCATACTCATTCCCATAGCGTTTTGATGCAGCTCGAGTTCCTGAAGGGGAACATCTCCAGGTTACGTATGTAACCATGGTTCCCCGAGGGAACGAAGCGCTGCGTCTCAGTGCCATACTTCTTTCATTCCTGCGAGTGCTTGCTTCATTCTCAAAGCTGCTGCTGTATCCACCGCGTTCGCTTTTAAGCTTCCTGGACTCTACCTCACCCCACCCGTGATGTCTAGCCCATCCATTGGACTGGTTACACACATGATTCAGAGCATGGTCACACTGACGGTGTTCCCATAGCATTTTGATGCAGCGTCTCGGTCCCTTGGGGAACCATGGTCACATACATAACATGGAGACGTTCACAATGTTTTTTTCAGTTTATGAAGCCCAATAGGATTAACCTTTAATTCAATTCAATTCAGTTTTATTTGTATAGCGCTTTTAACAATGGACATTGTCACAAAGCAGCTTTACAGAAAT
>CM074970.1:3744187-3762269 GCA_037577455.1 Pangasius macronema
CAGTATTCCCTAATGGCAGTGGCCTCTTTCAGCAGGATAATGCGCCCTGCCACACTGCAAAAATTGTTCAAGAATGATTTGAGGAACATGACAAAGAGTTCAAGGTGTTGAATTGGCCTCCAAGGTCCCCAGATCTCAATCCAATCGGGCGTCAGTGGGATGTGCTGGACAAACCCCAATCTGTGGGATGTGTTGGACAAAGTCCAATCCATGAAGGCCCTACCTCACAACTCACAGAACTTAACGGATCTGCTGCTGATGACTTAGGGCCAGATACCATAGGCCACCTTTGCAGGTCTTGTGGAGTCCATGCCTTGACGGGTCAGAGCTGTTTTGGCCGCACAAAGGGGACATACACAATATTAGGAAGGTGGTTTTAATGTTATGGCTGATCGCTGCAGACCTTTCAAGACTTTCAGACATGAACAAGAGAAAGCTTTTGATCATGTTGATCACCCCTACCTTGTTAATGTGTTGAAGGAATTTGGTTTTGGATGAAATTTTATTAAATACAAGCTGTTGTATACAGGAGCCTCCTGTCTAGTAAAGTAGAACAGGGTCTATGTAGACCATTCCAGGTTGGGAGGGGTGTCCGACAGGGTTGTTCATTTTCAGGTCAGCTGTACACACTAGCAATAGAGCCTCTACTATCACTACTACATAGCAGAGTGAAGGGAGTGAGCATAGACAAATATCATAGTGTCAGATTATGCAGATGATGAGGACACCTGACCTTAACACCCATGTACAGTAAAGGTCTTTCCCAAACTATTGTCACAAAGTTGGACATACATAATTGTCTAGAATGTCTTTGTATGCTGTAGCATTAAGATTTTACTTCACTGGAACTATAGTCCAATGTCAAATGTGTTCCATAATGACAATGCACCTGTGAACAAAGCGAGGTCCATAAAGACATAATTTACCAAGGATGTTGTGGAAGAACTTGAGTGGCATGAACTGAACATTGTCCTAAACCAGTGAACAACTCTGGGAAGAAATGGAACACCAACTTTGCACCAGGCCTCCCCACGTGCCATCAGGGCTCAGCCTCTTGTGCTCTTGTGGCTGAATGGGAACAAATTCCACAGCCAGATCCCAAAATCTAGTGGAATGCCTTCCCAGAAGAGAGAGTCCTTTGGCTACTTATGACAGGGCTATGTCAGCTAAAGTTAACTGAGGAAAAAGTGAGGCATTCCAATATGAGTGTTGGAGAGACAGAGAGCCAGGATGCTAGGCAGGGCTATCCTGTCACCAACAAACTGGCAAAACGGAAGTGGCTACTATCATACTATGGTGTTGTGACCTACAGAGGAAGGATGCTCATAATCAACAATCTGACATCATTCACTTTATGGCACTGGCTGGCCGTGCTAAAAGTTCCAGTTTGTTTGCTGTCTGAAATTCAACAAGGCTGGTGGAATTCTTCTGCTCTGCATATTGCTAAAGGCTAAAAGCTGTTATCTTGTACATGAGACATGGCAGCAAGGCCTCATTAGCAGCATTCTGACTGAAATCTGCTCAGAGATTGTTATATCATTCAAATATCTGAGAGAATGGCAGTGTGTGCACTACTTAGATGAGCTGGAGACATGGGGCTGGATCGGCAGCACTTCCTAGTGGACACCATGAACTTTTCCAATCTTTTTAATGCCTCACCACCCATGTTCCTCTAAACCTCTTTTCCCATTTGTCTATCTGCATGTGTTTCCACCTACTGTAGGTTGACCACTGTCTGTATGCATCTACATATGTTCAGCTCCTTCTGTCTATATATACATGGATAAGTATTCACCCGTTGCTATGAAACCCCTATATTAATTCTGTTGCAAGCAGTTGGCATCAAAATCACACAAATAGTTGACTAGAGTTGACCTATCACATTTAGAGTCATAATTAGATCTCATCTATATCTGGTATAGATTTTTTTGTCGTAATATTTCTGGTTTCACGATAGTTTTAAAGTCCTGGACAAAGTTCTGGAAAAGTATCAATCAAGGTTTGGTTATAAAAGATGATCCCAAGCATTGAACATCCGCAAAGCATTATTAAATTATTTTAAAATGTAAAGAATATGGCACGACTACAACTCTGCCTAGAGGAGGCTGTCCACCAAAATTCAAGGAAAGAGGGCATTACCCAGAGAAGCAATTAAGAAGCCAAGGGTACTGCTAAACAAAATGCTACCACCACCATGCTTCTCAGTGGGGATGGTGTTCTCTGGGTGATAAGCAATGTTGGGTTTCTGCCAAAAAAACTGTGTTTTGTGTCAAGGCCAAACATTTCTCTTTTGGTCCCATCAGACCAGAGAACCATTTTCCACAAGTTTGCTGAGTCGCTAACATGGAATTTATTTAGTTTTTCAACAATGACTTCTTCTCACCACTCTGCCATGAAGTCCAGCTTTGTGGAGAGCCCAGGCAATGAACTAAGCTATCATATGAGCTTTATATCTCTCCAGCTCCTTCAGATTTACCCTTGTCCTCTTAGTCTGTGTCTTTCTGTATCTGTCTTTCTCTATCCATCTGTATGTTATCTATAACCCATTTGCAGTGTATAGTAATGAACCCATCTGATGTTAACACAATTCTGTCATTTATAAAATTTAGATGTCTGTATGATGTGTACTCATCCTTATCCAGCTGTTTGTGTTGCAATAACACACAAAACTCAATTACATGTTTAATCTTCTCCATTTGGGAGTGTATGCTTCAGCCATGATGGCTTATAAAGCTGATTCTGCTTTAATCGTCATCTCACATGCTGCAGTCTCTCCGGAGTCTCACATACAGTCTCTGTCATATAATACCAAGATGGTATTGTTGAGTGCTCATTAAAAACCACTGATGAAATGCCACTGTCTCTCTAACAACTCATTATTATTTACAGCTAACGCAAACAACTGGCAGTATAACTAATATTTAATCTGTCTGGAAGGATCAACATGTAACGAGTTGATCCTGACATTATTATTATTATTATTATTATTATTATTATTATTATTATTATGGCACATTTTATTCATATATATCTTTAAAATAACTCTAAGATATACAAACATGTAGAATAATGCATTGGACTAACTTTTTATTAGGAATACCTGTACACCTGCTCATTCATGCAATTATCCAATCAGCCAATTATGGAGCCCTGTAGCCATAAAGCCCTGCAGATACACGTCAAGAGCTTCAGTTATCACTCACATCAAAACACAATACAGAATGTGAAAAAAAAATTGAGTTCAGTGAGTTAGACCATGGCATGTTTGGTGGTGCCTCTAGTCTTTGATGAAAAAAAAAAATGGAACTGTAAAAACAGACAGATTGGTTCGAGCTAACAGGAAAGCTATGGTAACTCAAATAATCACCCTTTACAACCATGGTGAGCAGAAAAGCATCTCAGAATGCTCAAAATGCCAAATCTTTAGACGGATGAGCTACAACAGCAGAAGACCACATTGAGTTACCGCCCTGTCAGCCAAGGAGAGGAATCTAAGACAACACTGGAAAGTAGACAGTTGAAAACAGCCTTTTACAAGGCTAGTAGCAAATAAAATATAATAAATATGAAATAAAACTGCCTTGCATGTTCAAATAGATGTCTTATAAAACATATCTAGAATCTTAAAATGCATAAGACAAAATCAACATTTAATATGCAACATGCAAAACCTTTATGATATTTCTATAATACATATATAAACATAAGGAAAGCTAAACAAGAAAAAAGCTATTAAAATGCTAGTGTTAGAAAAGAAAAAACAAACATGAATAAATGACTTTTTGCTGAATAATGAATGTCTGTAAAGTATGTCCATCTGATACAGTAGACTATAAAGGAAATATAACGGAAATTTAAAATTTCATTGAGATCATGACGAGTTGTTGTTTTTCTTCCCTGCTAAAGCTTCAGTTACTTGTAGAAATGAGTGAAGATCAAAGAAGGATCAAACAGCCAGATAGTTTTCTCTTTTCTATCACCTCATTTTCTCTCATTTGTCTCAGACTAAGACAAATTGACCCCCCCCCCCCCCGTATACATGTCCCTATAGCTGTGAGAAATGCTTATATATATATATATATTTCCTTACTTTATTTCTTTTTACTTTCTTCTTGTTCATTATTTTAATATAATTTATTTAATTCTTTCCTTTTTCTTTTTCATTTCATTTCTTTCTTTCTTTATCCTCTTACAGATGCTTCAAAAGATTCAGCTGTTCACACAACAATTCTTTCATTTAGGAATATTTATTCATATTTATGAATTATGAATTATGAATTATTATTAATAAATATGAAAAAAATCATATTTATTTCTCTTTGTCGTCCTTTTTTCACTTTATTTATTTCCTTTTTTCTTTTTACTTTCTACTCTGAATTATTTATTACTTTCTACTTTCCTTTTTTAACTTCTTATTCCTTTTCTTATTTTGAATGTATTTGTTGCTATTTTTTTCCATTCTTTTTCTTGTTTTTTGCTACATTTGTTTAATTTGCTTTACTTTGCTTTGCTTGCTTATTATTTGCTTTATTTCTATTTCTTTCTTTCTTTCATTCTCCTCTTGCAAATGTTTCAAAAGGATCAGATGTTTACAAAGCAATTATTCTTTCATTTAGTAGATTATTTATTTCCCTTTGTCCTTCTTTTTCCTTTTTTCCCCATTTTTTCTTTCTCCTCTGTCTTTTTTATTACTTTTATACTACTTACTCTTCTTATTTTCTTATTGTATTTGTTGCTATTTCCTTACTTCTTTCTTTTTCTTGTGTTTATTACTTTTTTCTTTGGTTTTCCTTTATTTCTATTTTCTTGTCATTTATTTGCTTTCCTAAAAGCTCCTTTTTTTGGGGAACAAAAATCCTGGTGCTTCCTTGACTTAATCCTTTTCTGGGTTCTATGAGGAGCTTCTAATATATTTATTTCACTCTCTTCCACAAAAACTGACAACTGTTTTTAAAGTGTATTGATAAGGCCAATGAATATGGAAGCAGCATCAGAATAAAACGTTGCATGTGCACTTTATTAGCCTTTAGATTTCATCGCTTTACCCCAGTCTCAGGAGAAGCTCCACAGTGTTGATGGAGTTTCCTCAAACGCTGTGTGTGTGTGTGTGTGTGTGTGTGTGTGTGTGTGTGTGTGTGTGTGTGTGTGTGGTGTATACACCTCCATCCCCACTGACCAATAAAGCCAATCCTCCAGAATACACCAGTGTCAGAGCACCGTGATTTATTGAACACAGGTCTCGGCCTCACACAATTACTTTCACTCATACTGTGTGTGTGTGTGTGTGTGTATGTATGTGTGTGTGTGTGTGTGTTTGTGTGTGTACATGAGCTATATGTGATGGAAGCTAAAAAAAAAAAAAAGTAATAAAAATGTAAAAAAATAAATGACAAATCTAAAAACAACTAATCATTATAATAAATATCTAATATATAATATAATTAGATATTAGATATTTAAGTGAAATGTGGTGGTAAAAAACAGGAAATAATTACTAATAATAAATAATTAACCAAACAAATGACGTGGCCTCATTTGATGTGTTATTTTATTATTTTTAGTTTCATTTTATTATTTTAGATTTTCTGTTATTCCATATGCTATTTTTATGCACTACTTGCATGTTATTTATTTATATATTTTTTGTGCCTTTTTAAAATGAATGGTGCAAATACTTTTGCAATATGAAAGTAAATATTATGTCTTAGTCTTAAAATCAAACTGTATCAAACTGTGTACACATAGGTAAATCATCACCCATTATATTTACACTTGGATGTGCTTTTATTTTTAGAAAGGGTGCCAATAATTTTGGAGTATCTTTTCCCTGTATTTTTTTTTCTGTCTGAAATAAAATGCAGATGAGAAAAAACAGCTTGCTTTTAACTGTTCAGTGGAAATAAACTGTGGTGCTGAACAGATGTGCAGTTTAACAGATGTTTTGATATCAGGTTCAAAGTGTTAATTAGGATTCAAGAGTGTTTTATCATCTAAAAAAAATCACACAAGTGCAAATCAAAGAGCTCAGATCTGGCCCAGGACCATCAATGCTGCACAGGATTATGGGTAAAATGAGGTTTAATTCAAAACATTGGGTCTGGTTTCTGATAACAGAACAAAAAGGCAGCTCTGCATTTGCATGTGCAGATATTTAGCTTTATTATCATAATATTTACACAATTTATTATAATTATTTTCCAAAATAGCACAATATTGTGTTCAAAACGTATCATTAAGGGTTCAATATCACTAACGAATGAATCTAAAAAACAACACAATATGGTATATTTTAGGGGTAACAAAAAATTTCCAAGTCACAGTTGTTTTTTCATAAAAATTTTACAGTTCACGATAAATGTTTATCCCCAAAGAAAACTAATTAATTAACTCTACAGGCAATTTATACAAAAGAGACGAGATAGAAGAATGAAAAGAAGAATGATCAAAAACAAGATTAGCTAACTAAGGGTGGAAACTCTCCCAAAGCAAAGCTAGCTAGCTAATGTTAGAAACTGTATCAAAATAAAACTAACAACAAAGCCAGCTACGTAGCTAACGTTACAAAAGGGGGAAAAAAAGCAAAGCTAGTTAGCTAATATTAGAAACTGTATCAAAATAAAACAAACAACAAAGCCAGCTATGTAGCTAACGTTACAAAAGGGGAAAATAAAGCAAAGCTAGCTAGCTAATTTTAGAAACTGTATCAAAATAAAACAAACGACAAAGCCAGCTACGTAGCTAATGTTACAAAAGGGGAAAATAAAGCAAAGCTAGCTAGCTAATATTAGAGAATATATCAAAACAATGAAGCTTGCTAGTCTAGCTTAAGTCTAGAGAACATCCCAAAACAAAGCTAGATTTCTAAAGTTAATAAAATTGTATAAAACAAAGCTAGTAACTAGCTAATGTATCCAAATAAAGCTAACTAGACAATAGTGGGAGTGAGGGTGTGGCCAGGGACCGCTTGTGACTGGGAAGAGAAGTCGCAGAGAAGGAGTGGATATCTCTATCTATTTCTATGTCTGTCTATCTCACTCTCTGTATATCTGTGTCTCTATCTATCTATCTATCTATCTATCTGGCTGACAGCATCTCGGTCTGTCTGTCAGCCTGTCTCTCTCTGCCTTTCTGCCTGTGTCTCTGTCTGTTCATCTGTGTGTGTGTGTGTGCGCGCGCATGTGTGTGTGTGTGTGTGTGTGTGTATGTGTGTGTGTGTGTTTGTGTGTGTGTGTGTGTGTGTGTACCCAACTGTCTCTGATGCTTTCGCTTCACCACACTCCATCCTTTGATCTTGGTTTTAATTATGTATTTAATGTAAACTGTAAAACTGCAATAAAAAGAAAAGACTGCAAAAGATCTACTGGAGCGTACATATAAACAGTTCCAAAAAAATTCAATTAGTGGTGTTTATGTGCAATTATACCTTTATTTATTTACATTATTCCATTATCCAACATCCGAATGAAATATGCTAGCACTTTGACATGTTACAGGAAATATTTCATCACCATAGTGTGTGCTATCGGTTTAGACTGACATTATCATCCCTGCACTGGTCACACACTTCGACACTGCCTCGTTACATCGGCAGCAGAAATACGTCAGTGCTTGGAAGGAGATATTAAAACCCAAACGCATCTTGTCAGGATTCGTTCTTCACGCCAGGAGAGATGAAAGCAAACGGACGACGCGGTTGTTCAGCTGTTCTACCCTGGGATGGCGGCCATGTTGGAGTGTCTCTGAGCGACAGTGGCCTTTTTCCCTCTAATTACAGCTATTATGTGCTACTGTGGAACAGGTGCTCTTTCGGTAAACACAATTATCCACGATTCAGGTTCTCATGTCCTGCCTGTCAGGTAGCGCACTGACTACTCTGATTATTTACACACTGAGATTCCTGTTACTCAGATTACAAGTGAAGCTCGTTAATGTGTTATTCATAATCAACCTGTTACTTTTTTTTTTTTTTTTACATAAAACTACAGAACAGGTCAAGTCTGAATTATATGTCCTGTATTGCTTATTTTCACCTGCTTTAAATGTCCACCAGTAGAGTGAGGGGCGGGGGTGGGGCACTTCAATTGTTCTTTTTCCCATCTTCAACCGTCCTGTTTGGGTGAACCTCTGTCCACTGTATCCTCAGATTCCTGTTCTTGGCTGACAGGAGTGGAAACCAATGTGGTCTTCATCTGTTGGAGCCCCTTCAAGGTTTTGATGTGTTGAGCATTCTGAGATGCTTTTCTGCTCACCATGGTTGTAAAGGGTTATTTCAGATATCCTGTTCACTCGAACCAGGTGTTTCCGCCTGCAGAACTGGATTTTTGTGTTGTTTTTTGCACCACTCGGTGCAAACTCAAGAGACTGTTGTGGTGAACATCCCAGGAGATCGACAGTTTCTCAGATAATCAAACATGCCCATCTGGCACCAGCAACTATGCCAAAGTCATTGAGATGGTGCACTGTTACAGGAGGATTTCTCATACAATTAACATTTAGAAATTATGATTTAAAATTATTTGAATTCTGAACAAGGATTTCTATTTAATTTTTAAAGGAATTTCTTTTAAGTAATAAATACAAGCTGGGTTGAATTCTGTATTAGCTTTTGATGAAGTGATGAAATAGAACCATAAGAGCAGAACTTTTGACCACCACTGTGGTGACATTTCCAAGTCTGCCACAGAAAGAAGACTTTATTGAATTTTTTTTCCCATAATGCCCTGGTTTCCAGCGGCGATGATGGCGGGTGTTGGCAAAGGCGTGAGTGCTCTCCATCCATGCTGCTGACTAATGGACCGTGCAATGGAACAGTCGGAGATGATGAGCTCTTCAGTCTGAACACCTAATGAGATGCTAACTCCTGCTAAGGCTTTTAGCTTAGAACTTTGCAAAAGAAGTTTTTTTTTTTTAATTTTTTTTTTTTATAATAAATAGCTGTTGCTTTTATAGAAAGTGGTGAAACTCACATCACCTCACATATATCTCAAAATTTTTGAAAGTATTAATTGCTTGCTAGTTAAGATGAATACTGTTTTTAGTTTAGTTGTTTTTTTTTATTTATAAATTACACAAGATAAGATAATATTATCTGGGAGTGATAAGGAAAAAAATATAATACTAAGTTAGTTTTTAATGATACACAACACACATCAAGTTTTTTTATATTTATTTTTTATACTTCAGCAGAAAAAAAAACACAATAGTAAAATATTTTTTAAAGGCTCACTGGATTGTCTTAAGCAATTATTATAAAATTAAGAATTTGATCTGAACATTGATACTAATTTGAATACATACTGTATGGAGGATCACAGGCTCTAAAACGCAACCTTAAAAACCAAACACCAAAAATGTATTTTAAATCTTATCAGAAATAAAAACAAAAAAACTTATATAGTGCACTACATGTGGCCTCTTTCTAGTGCACTATATATTTACTAGTAAGCCTGTTTCAGTCTTCCTGATAGTGATGATCTTATTAATATTAATAATATTAGTGATTTATTCCTCAAGTCTCTTTATCTCTCTCTATCTCAGTGTAAGCATCTGCTTGGAGTTTTCTGCTGAGGCTTTTTAAAAACCTATTTATCCCCTCGCAGTCTGCCAAGAGGAAAACTAGCACTTCTGCTCTGTTATTCTTTCCTCCCTCTCTCACTCTCTCGCTCTCTAAGGCAGTTTGTGATATCATGCTGAGCTTACAGACGCTTCCAACCTGTCTCATTCTCAGACCGTGGACCAGACGCCATTTCCCCGTGCTGGTAAAATGAAAATTTGCATTTCAGAGTTTTTCCTATCCATCCCTTATTGGTGTTATGAGCACAATACAACAGTACACCTAGAAAAACAATACATTCACTGTCCACTTTAATAGAAACACTAGATACACCTGCACATTTCTGGCATATGATGCAGATACAGGTCAAGAGCTTCAGTTACTGTTCACATCAAACATCCATACATCTCCTTCAAACATCCAACCTCCATTTATATCTACATTACATAATGTTACTAATTTATTTTAGTAATGCATTTATTGCACATTGCACATTATTGCACATTATATCGCAAAACCGGAACATTATTTGCACAAAACTTTATTATCTTATAAATAGATTGCTGCTGTCACCATCCATATATCCATATATATATTCTTATACACATTTTTTTAAATCTCTTCTTATATTTTATGTATATATTTTTATATTTTCTTATTTTATGTCAGAACAGTTGTATAATGCATTTCACTGAAGTCGTACTGTGTATGGTTATGCAAGTGACAAATAAAATATGAATTTGAATTGGAATGGGGAAACATGTGAAAAACTGGGATTTTCACACACACCAGTCTCTAGATTTTACACAGAATTGTGCAAAAAACCAAAACACTGAGTGAGCAACAGTTCTGTGGGTAGAAATGCCTTGTTGCTAAGAGAGGTCAGAAGAAAATGGCCAGATCTTCCAGGAAGGATATAGTAACTCACATAATCACTCTGTACATCCGTGGTGAGCAGAAAAGCATCTCAGCATGCAAAAAACATTGAACCGTGAGGTGGATGGGCTACAACAGCAGAAGACCACATTGGTTTTGGTTGAGTCTGTGCCCATGACAGCCTCAGATTCTTGTTCTTGGCTGACAGGAGTTGAACCTGATGTGGTCTTCTGCTGTTGTAGTCCATCCATCTCAAGGTTTGATGGGTTGTGCATTCTGAGATGCTTTTCTGCTAATCGTGGTTGTAAAGAGTGCTTATTTGAGTTACTATAGACTTCCTGTCAGCTCCGATCAGTCTGGTTATACTCCTCTAATCTCTCATCATCAAGGTGTTTCAGCCTGCAGACCATCAGCTCACAGGATGTTTTTGTTTTTTCACACCATTCCGTGTAAACTCTGTGTAAAGACTGAAAATCCCAGAATATTAGCTGTTTTTAAAATACTTAAACCAGCCCATCTGGTACCAACAACCATGCAAAGTAGCAGAGATCACATTTGAACCCATTCTGATCTTTTTTGATGTGAACATTAACTGAAGCTCTGGACCTGTATCTGCATGACTTTATGCACTGTGCTGTTGCCACATGATTGGCTGATTGGATAACTGCATAAATGGACAGGCGTACAGGTGTTCCTGTTAAAGTGACCGGTGAGTGTATATGCCGCAAACTTGGGGGCGGTTCTAGCTCTATAGTATCAGTGTTTCTATCTTCACACAAAGAATTTTCTTTTTTATCCATTGCTTGGTGGAGAAAAATGGGTGGAGTTTATTCATTTAGAAGGGGGTGGAATTGGTGGTTATGTTACAGACACTTTCCACAGGAGTGTTTTACCAGCTGGGAGCTGTTCAATGCTGGAATGTCACCAACTAGGACTGATCAAGGATATAAATCGGTTATTACACACCATCAGGACTTCTCTATCAGTAACAGTAAGTAATATCATTTTATTTACCACTCATATGTGTCAGATTTGCGTCTACGGCCCCTCAGCACCACTGGAACCGCAGACAGTCAACATTGGCTCGAACATGTATGAAACATATGGCATCTCGTCTAGGAAATTGCCCTCATTTACAGTTTTTCCTCGAATGATTTGACACATTTCTCCAAATTAATGTAATCTTGGCCAAACAGATAGATTTTACTGCATAATGAAGCATTGCATTTTATTCTAGTAATGCATTTATTAAAAATAAATACTAACATCAGAACTACAAGTGTGTTGTCTGTTGATTTTTTATAAAATATTCAGCTATAGACACAAATAAATGAATGAAAATACATGTTTTGTGAAGGTCTTTAATGTATAACTGAGTTTTGGGAAAAAAAAAAAAAAAAAAAAATATATATATATATATATATATATATATATATATATATATATATATATATATATATANAAAAAAAAAAAAAAAAAAAAAAAAAAAAAAAAAAAAATATATATATATATATATATATATATATATATATATATATACACACACACACACACACACACACACACACACCATACCATTAACAAATTATAAAAAAAATCAACAAATATAATTTAGTGCTGTACTCATATAGTAATGTAATGTAATATGATGTAAATATTGCACTTCTAGTGAGTCTTATACCCACTACTGCAACCTTCAGAATGTGGAAATCTCAATTCTTCTGTGAATTTTGTGTAATACTGCACTTGTGTCCCACTGTACTGAATATATGCTGAATCTGTACTGAATATATACTGAATCTGTACTGAATCCGAACACTGCAGTACGTCAGATATGCTGAAGTATTCGACTAGTCTTTCCGAGAGATCACCTTTAGAGGGATTTAACGGGACAAAATTTAAAGATGTATTCAGTTGTACTTGATTCTCTGTCCACTCCAGGGTAAAAAAATACATATTTTGTTCTTTTTGTGTTTATTTCTTGAGAAATAGACGAGAGGATCTCGAATGTGCAGCAAATGTCCAACTTTTCCGCGGTATTTGCGCGCTGTAATGACGTCATTTCCTACATCGTCACGTTCGACGTGCAAAGTGTGAGAAAAAGCCATGAAGCTCTCCACGAGAGTGTCTTTTGTTTCCTATGTAATAGAGTACGTAAAGGTCACAAAAAGCTGCTTGAATCACACTTTGCAGCTACAGGCACTGTTCTACTACAGTGTGTTTTAAACGTTCATGCAATATTGTGGACTGAAATTGCAGTACAACAACAACGGCCAGTAGCGAGTAGCTCGGAAATAAGCTAGCCGGAAAAGTTAGTGATAACTCTATTGATGGCGATCAAAACAGCGATTAGGATCAGTGTTATAGATTTCACCAAGTACTGTGTCTGTACATTAACTAATATAAAGCAAATACTGTCAAGAACTATGGGGTGTTTCTTTGGGATTTCCTGGTTGGAGATTGGGAATTACAAGTTGCGACCTCGAGGCTAAGGCTGTATAACCTGTCTCGCGCACGTTCCCTAACATTAAACGTAAATATGCAACAGTCGTTATAGTCAGTCTTTCACCTGCTAGAGTTTAAACACAACGGGTCACCGTCAATAGTAAGCTTTACATGCACTAAATTAGCAGATATGGCATCAGTACTGGTGAATAAATGCACTGACTGCAGTTGTGACTGTCCAAAGTGGAAAAGCTCGTCTGTGTCAGTGAAGGCAGAAAAGCGCTGTCTCGTCGCAGACTCGAGTCGGGTCCATTTCTGCTCCACATGTTTGATCCAGTCCGGACCCGGGAGGTCCATTTCCACCGCAGAGACCTGCTCACTCCAGCTCCGGGCCACGCTGCGTTGCAGTGACGTTATTTCCGGTGGCGTCCTCCAGCCCACGGTTCAACACACGGCCTTTACGGTTTGCTGCGATGCGACGTGCACGTAAAGCCCGTTTAAGATCCTTTAATCTGTTTGAGTTGATATTTCTGTTGAAGATTTGTTGGTCACTGTTCTAACTATAGACTATATGTAAACATATCTTTTGTGACACTGTATATTCTTTGTAAAGTTCAGGGATCATGTCCAAAGCTGACGCGCCGCTCCGGGTCCTGTGTGTTCACGGCTATCGGCAAAGCGGCGCCTCTTTCCGGGAGAAAACTGGAGCTTTGCGAAAACTTTTGAAAAAACAGGTTGAATTGGTGTACATTGATGCACCACATAAAGTCCCCACTAGTAACGGTAAGTGTGTATTTAATTTATTTATATATTTGCCATACATATATTTCAAGTTTTGTGTAATTCATGAAGCACTTGAGCTGATTGGCTGCCATTCTGTAGGCAAATTTCAACGTTTCTGATAATTATTAAATTTCACACACACGATAGTTCAGTCTGACCGGCCAATGGCAGCCATGTTGTTTTTTAATTTAAGTAATTAGGTCTCTTTGAGTATAATATGCTCTGACTTCTTACAGCTGATTGATATGTGGTGGCCATTTTGTTTACAAATGTCAACATGCTTTTGATAATTATTGAGGCTCATACTCTCTGAATATTTTAACACCAGGGCTGTGAAGATCAGTCAGAAAGCAGATCAGTCATTACAGACATGAGTGCACAGGGTCCAGCTGGATTCAGCAGCAGCGATGGTGGTATAAGAGGGGAAGAGAATTGAGTATATAACTTACAGTTCTGGAGATTAAGCGGAAATGCCTGCGCTGTAGCGCCACCTTCAGGCCGATGCTGGTCCTTTTACTTGTCTGAGTAGCGGTGGGAATTCAGCGGCACGTGCCACAGTTTGGTGTTTCTATGACTTTCAGCTAATGCCCCCGATGTTTTTGCAGTAACCTACTCAACAGTAGAAATCCACTCACAGATTAACACTACAGTACAACACATTTTAGCTTCATAGGACTTACAGCCTGAGGAACAGTTCTGAGTCTAACTGAAGGGTCGGGCTGCTGTACTGAAAGAGCCCATCATCACTCACACACTCAGGAATGTAACCTTTACATCCAAATACTTTACAGTTAAAATGGATATTTGTTCTTTACAGGAATGTTAAATTTGCTAGAAAGAATAAATTTGCTCAATCAATTAATGCAAAAATTGTCATTTATTTAATTGGATTCTCTTTATCTAGTTTTAGGACATGATGAATATCACATTTCATTATACCCAACACTATAAAATTATGTTCCTCAGTTTTCACTGTAATATGCTACATGCACATTATTTTTATATCCATATCCAAATGGCTCCAAGGAATTTGTAAAATTGAACAGAAACAGCCTGCTTATGCTTATGCAGCCTGCTTATCCTGCTTATAAGTTGTTTTTCCCAGTCAGACTTGGATCAAGTGAACAGAAGCGAACATTTCACATTCATTTTTGTGAGAAAACTAGAGCACAAGAATGGATGTACTGTTGTGGGAGTGGTATGGTAATTTGGGGATTTTGTATTGTATTGAGTTGTTGTTCTCTCTTCAGTCTCCCAGGTGCAAGAGAAGCCTGACGGTGTGGGTGATGATCAGAGGGGCTGGTGGTTCTCTGATGCCCAGGCTCACAGCTTTGATGCCAGGCAGGAGTGTGAGAGCAGCCTTGGTTTGGAGCAGAGTCTGGAGGCTGTGCGGATGGCAGTGAAGGTCCTGGGCCCCTTTGATGGCATCCTGGGCTTTAGTCAAGGTGCTGCCTTGGCAGCCATGCTGTGTTCCCTGCAGGAGCAGAAACTAGACCCTACCTTTAACTTCCGTTTTGCCATCCTGATCGCTGGGTTCCGCAGTGCCTGTGCCCAGCATCAGTACTTATACAAGGGTGTGAATATCATGGTGCCTTCTCTACACGTTTATGGGCAGGACGATAAGGTCATTCCAGAGCAGATGAGTCGAGACCTGCTGCCCCTGTTCCTGGGCGCTCACATCCTCACTCACCAAGGTGGACATTTTGTCCCTGCTGCCTCTGCACACAAACACATCTACCAGGAGTTCCTGAAAAGGTTTCAGTAGAAGGGGGACATGCATACAAAAGAATATAGCCACAACCTTTATGAATGTAATTTAATATGGGGAAACCGTAGACACTGTATGGGCAAAAGTTTGTGGAAACCTGACCATCAAACCCATATTTATGTGTATGGCGTCTATATGATGTACTGTACAATTAATGCATGTTTTTAAACATTATAAAACTGTTTAAAGCATACATTTAGATGTCTGAGATATACTGACCTTCTCAGAACATACTTAAAATAAAAATGCATTTAAAATTGTTTTCATTTGTGTTCATGTTAGCGAAGCAAAATGGTGGTGCAGGTCTTAGTGGCCAGAGAAGCTTTGACTTTCATTTTTCTAAATTAATTATAGAGACAATTTTTTTTGCCTACACTGAACAATTGCTAAGACAGATCTTACTAGACTGCACTTAAGTCATAATTTAATAGTTTTTTTGTTTGTTTTACTGTAAACCCTGAATGCTGTTGTTCCCATAGTATTGCCCAAGATTAAAACTTCATTTATTTATATAAACACTGTCTTACCAGCCACTTTATTGGAAAGACCGGTACATCTTTATTCAATTATNTTATTCAATTATCCAATCAGCTAATTATGTGGCAGCAGCACAGTGCATAAAATTACACAGATACAAGTCAAGAGTTTCAGTTAATGCTCACATCAAATATCAGAATGCTCGGGGGGGAATGTGATCTCAGACACTTTGACCATGACATGATTGTTGGTGCCAGATGGGAGATGAGCAGAAACTGCTGATTTCCTGGGTTTTCACACACAACAGTCTCTAGAGTTTACACAGAATGCTGGAAAAAAAATCATCTAGTGTGTGGCAGTTCTGCAGTCAATGGTGAATTTATGAGCGGACAGGAAGGCTACAGAAGGCAACTCTCATAACCATGGTGTCCAGAAGAGCATCTCAGAATGCACAGCAGGTTGACTCTTGAGGTGGACAGGTTCTGCTCCTGCCAGCCAAGAACAGGAACCTGAGGCTACGTTCGAGACACACTTACCGAAACTGGATAGTTGAAGATTGCAGAAAGACCAGGCATGCAATACTGCTGATGAACAGTTGGGGTTTTATTGATTCAGAAGACATTTTCACTGTCAGGAACAGTGTGTTGTGTGTGTGGTTTTGCATGTGCACGTGTGTGAATGTACTGGAACTTTGTGTTCTTTTGTAGCTTTAGTGAGCTCGTGCTCCAGTATCACAGCCGTGATCATTTCCAGATGTTCATGGACTGTTTTTCTCTCTTCTTTTTCTTGTGAAATGATTCTCTCACTCTCATACCCGCCTTTTTTCCAGAAGACCTATCCAAGCCCCGCTTGCAGGCTGACACTCAGGTTAGAGGTTTGAATGAAGCAAGACTTGCTGTATAATATGATTGACAACTGGTTTATTATAATATCTGAAAAAGCACACTACCCTAAACCTGCATATCTGCTCTCATATTTCCACCTATTTTTATTTGATAAAAATAATAAAAAAAACATCCCAATGCTTAACTTCAGGACATTCAGAAAGTAACCATATGTTTGTTATTAGACAATGGTAGATGAGTGTTTAAGGTTCTTTGTTTAGTGACTAGAAGGTTGTGAGTTCAAATTCTAAATTGCTCTGTTCCAAGCATAGCCTGTGTCCTGCCTCAGCTGTTAATTAATTCTCTACTACATGATTAAAAAACTTTTTTAGCAGCTTACTCACAACCTTCCATTCTAGTCGTTCTCGTTCCTTCTCTGGACTGTTTTTTTCCATTCTGTTGCATCAAATGTCTTTTCCCTACCTTCTTGCAGCCTCATGTCTGCTTTTGTTTGTCTGTTCGTCTTGTCTGCGGCCCGGTTGTCCCATGCACAAACACACGGTTTTGATAAGAGTGGAGAGCAAATGAGAGAGTGCAGGAATGAAGACACTCAGAAAATTCATCTTGCCAGTAACAGGCTGTGACTTGCCGTCTCAGGAATCCATCCAATTTCACAACAGTATCCATGGAGTGAGAGAGATGGAGAGATGGAGAGAGTTGTGTAAGTCTAGGGAGGGAAGAAAGGAGGGAATGTGTCCCTGGGACTGTGTTTGACTTAAAGCTGGAGTATAAGATGGGGATGTGCGGGAGTCTTAGGAATGGCGCTGGTGTTTTAAGGATCAAGGTGAGAGCTACAGCTTCAGTCGATTCCTATAAAAGTGATAGTGATAGTCCCGGCTTGACTTAAGAACCACATGGACTCCAGAACATAGAAAAGAAGGCTTTTTTTAATTATTATTTTTGGCTATTCTTATTAATGGATTTTATCATCATCAATTACCCTGTTATTGACTGCTGCCATTAATGTTACAGTTTCTGTTACTTTAATACATTACTAATGGCATCCTGTGAATATCATTTTATTATACTCTCTTTGTTTTGTGTCTTTTTGGTGGAGTCTGTGACCTTTACTTTAGGTGTTTAGATGTGTGTCCAATGTCTTAATGCACTGCCTTGCTGTAGCAGAGGTCATGACTGATACTTCTTGCAATAGGAGCGTTTGCAGGTTATGTGCATACACACACACACACACACACACTGCCCGGCCAAAATAAAAGCTGCTGTTTAGATTTTAATAGGCAAATCCATAAGAGTGTATGAATGGATCATTATTAGAGATTATAATGTTTCTAGCAT
>CM074970.1:3794638-3806345 GCA_037577455.1 Pangasius macronema
GATGAGAACTCCAACCAGAAGTAGGGCATCAGGATGGGTCAAGCAGCGAGGAGGAGCAGAAGGGGCATCAGGATCACTGGCATCTCAGAAGTAGCAGAGAGAGAACCTTTCCACTGTCCACTGATTGAGTCCTGAGTACAAAGCTGCTAGTGGCAACCACGTGCTGGACAGCTCTCTCTCTTTCTCTCTTTCTCTCTTTCTCTCTCTCTGTGCTCGTCTCTCTCCTTTTTATCCCCGCCCCAGCTCACTGCAACACAGAACACTCATTAGTAGAATTCACAGCAGGTGTGCATTCCTTACCAGTCACTTTCTCTGGCTACGCACTCCATTCACAAACTGAATGGATTCTTCCACATGTATTAATTTATTATTTAACACAGAAAAACATTGTTATTGTATCCAATCAAGTTTTAGATGCCTTTAATTCTCATTTTTATAGCTGTCTAGACTGTAATCAGATTCAACCAATCAGAACACACAACTTCGGACTCAGATAAATGAAGAATGATGGAGTTTTGTCTGGAAAACTGATTTAACTGATTTAAATTAGTTTTATTAATATCAAATGAGCATTGCATAAACATTGACGTCAACAATCCAATGTTCGGTTAATGGCGTAAAGTCCTCAAATGTTCTTTCTGAATCATGCATATTCCCTTTTAAACCAGTGTTCCAGCAGGGTATAAGACCAGGCTGACTCAGTGGTGTAGGCGGCATCTCGCTGTGCACTAATGGGCTTTTCTGCCTCAGAATGACACGTTCACGCTTGAAGTGAAATCTTTTTTCCACTCGTTTTCCTTATGTAAAGACCGGCACTGCTCTTTGTCTTTTTTTTTCTTTTTTGCTATTTTTCTTTTTTTTATTATTAGTAGTAATCAATATTACGTTGTGTACCTGAGATTTTGAGGACATAAGTGAGAGAGATTGTCCTTTTTCTCATTTTTGCTCTCTTTTTGTCTCTACAGGACACTCAATAATCACTTGCCATCTTAGCCTTTATATAGGTCTGAGAACCTCAAAAGTATCCAAATAGCATTCAAGCAGGGTCAGAAATGAATTGGCATGGGGCAAAAATGCCACAGAAAATGATCAAAATGCCCCAGATATCTAAAATGTAAGGGCAAACAAGCCCCCGTAGTTAATTCCTGTTTTTTCATTAGGAACATTTGGTATACTATTTATACCAAATATAAAGACCAATCTAGGTTAATTCAAGTGATATTTCTGAAATCTCTGCACATAGATTTTTTTTTAAACTCTGCATGTTTGTGCTGTGTCTGACATGGTGATGTGAGTGTGTTAATGCGGAGCAAAGATGTAGCAGTTTTTGATTAAAAAAAAAAAGAATAAAATCAGCCATGAAAACCTGGACACACCATCAAACACTTCAACAGCACAAAATCCAAACACATCCAAATCCACTGTGAAAATGTCTACTATCGAGTCATGGAAAATGGACTGGCTCGACACTGAAACTCATGCTAATGGTGATCTGGCTATCTTCAGCAAGGCCTGTAGCTCGCTGTCAGCAGCAGCGAAGAGCACCAGCTTCTACCCGAGCTTCGAAAGCTTTGTCTCGAGCTCAGTGACCATCAAAAAATATAACACAGAGAGACATCAGGAGAGTCATTCTCTCAATATATATAGGAAGTATTTGGACTATGACGGAGTTTTTGTGATTTTGCCTTTATACACCACCACAATGGATTTTAAATAAAACAATCAAGATGTGACCAAAGTGTAGACTTTCAGCTTTATTTTAAAAAGTTCCACAAAAATATGACATTTACCATTTAGGAATTACAGCCATTTTAAGCAAAATACTTCCATCTTCAGGGGCTCAAAGGTATTTGGACAAAGTTACATAATTGTAAATATAACCATAATTTTAATACTTGGATGAAAATCCTTTGCAGTCAATGACTGCCTGAAGTCTGGAGCCCATGGGCATCACCAAGTTTAATATGGTGTTCCTCAAGGTTACGTATTAGGACCCCTCCTGTTTTTAATCTACATTTCTATTATTCTGCTGATGACCTTTGATGGTTATTTAAGGTGTAGAACCATATCTGAAGCTGAATTTGTATCATGACCTCAGAATGATGAGCTTCTCCCTGCTGTAAGCGGTTGGAGATGATGTGGTGATGATATGCTGACAAAGACGGAGTCTTCGAGCTTCAGCCCACAGAAAACATGTTTCACACCTGACAGAGATCGCGGCGTTCCCGTCTCCCCTCACACACACACACACACGCACACACACACACGCACACACACACACCAGCTGACAGCTAATGAAGTCGAGAAAAAAATATTATTAGTAATTAGCAACTATAATATAGAAATAATTAACTTTAAAATTAAACAGTACAGTGTTTAGTAAGGTTGACTAGCAATGCTAATGTACTCTATCTATCTATCTATCTATCTATCTATCTATCTATCTATCTATCTATCACAAGCATTGTATAGCTTAAATCATTTATGTTAAATCAGCAAGATCCCATGTATGCTCCCAAAATTTTATTGTCTATAAATTGAATGTGTCATTTTGGAATGACACATCTTCATGACTCATACTTGGCCTTTCTGCGTTGGATATTTACAAGGTAATTATGGGGGGGGGCAGGGGATTATGCTCACTATTTTTAGCTAGGTTAGACAAATCAAGTGTATTTTTTATTTTATTATTATTAACAAGCCAACAGTGAGGTACCTAGTGGCCACGGCCCAGGTTCAATTCCCAAGCAGGGAACCAACCCAGCTACTGGGAGTATACTCTCAGTACCGGTCCCAAGCCTGGATAAAAATGTAAGGGTTGCATCAGGAAGCGCATCTGGTGTAAAAACCTATGCCAAATCAACCATGCGGACCAATGATCCGCTGTGGTGACCTCTAAGGGAAGCGGCCAAAAGAAGAAGAAGAACGACAACAAGCCAACAGTGAGGAACAATTTGAAGAAAGGTGCTTGACATATGTTCACCAGCAATGCTAAATTACAATAGCTAGGTTCTGTAACTATCACACTGGGTAAATTAGCTACAGAAACTCACGATTCAGTTAAACGAATCAAGGTTGTTATGGATGTTAGACAAATCAGTGGGTAAGTTGAAACTGAGAGAGTGGAATCCCACTCTTGTCACTAATGCCAGACAAATCTTAACACATTTCAGAATATCAATAAACAATATAAAAATACATTATGATATATAAATACCTTACTGCTGTATACATCTTAAATGAATCTTAATTAAAATTCTCATAATATTCATATCTTCAAAGAGAAGAAACACACATGTAAAGATTCTCTTTAAAAAAAAAAAAACAACAAACCTTTTTATTAAATTGTTTTGGAAAATAGTTCTGAATAAATGCATATACTTTATATATGTGTTATTTGTTTTAAATTATGTATCAATTTTGTAATTAAATATACAAAGTTAATGTATATATTCCTGATTTCCCCAGAAACTTTAGACCTTTATAGGCTCATTAATATTCATTAACAAAGTATTAATATTCAAATTCATTTGAACTATAAAACTTTTAAGTAGTTACAATTCATCAGTCCATCCAGCTGAAAAATTTTACATGCACACACACACACTGGTGATGTAATAGTTTTCTGTTTGTTCCTCATCACACACCACATGGTGCTTATTCACCTCCTTCTGTACACTTACACAACACACACACACACACACACACACACACACACACACACACACACACACACACACACACACTGCGAGTCGGCTGTGTCTTGGTAAACACAGAGGAGAACACGAACCCAATTACGCTATAAAATCATCAAAGTGTAATTAACACAGTTTCACTGAACATCAATTATTATCTTACATAAATAATGTAATTAATACTAATATATAACTATATTATATAATCAATCAATCAATCAATCAATCAATCCACTTGTATTACATATATAAAAAAATTTAGTGGCAGGAAATTAATAACAGCTCTTACTACTACTACCACTACTACTAATATTAAGAACAACAGCAATAATAATAATAATAATAATAATAATAATAATAATAATAATANAATAGTGCATTTTATCTGGTATCTTAGATCCAATGTCACACTGTGTATAACATAACAACTATTCTACTGCTGCAATTATTATCATTATTATCATTAGTAGTAGTAGGAGGAGGAGGAATCAGAGTCATAGTAGTAGTAGTAGTAGTAGTAGTAGTAGTAGTAGTAGTAGAAGAACAATAGTATTGAGCAGTATTACATTATTACTGAATTATTTTCCTCCATATATAAGGCCAGGATTTATAAAGGCAGGGCAACTGCTGTAGTTTTGCTGTAAATGAAGCTTAAAATGTTTAAGCTGTTGTTAGTGCGTTAGTGTGCTGCTGATGTAATTATCGCTCTTTATCTAGATGGCACTTAAATTCCACTTTGCTGCCGAAAACACTCTTGGCTTGTATGGGCTTTTCCCCTTTCACTGGATTTTATAAAAGGATATAGATGAGAGTTTAAATAAAGAAACATATGCAGAAAGCAGCAGTGGAGAAAATTAGTGAGTAGTATCCAAAAGCAACAAAATTAAATGAAATCCCATTAAACAACAGCTTTAATTTGAATTCCTGTTACTTACTACCCTGAAAAAGTCAGAGACCGTGTAGGCTATGTTGTCTAGGAATGTAGCTTCTAGGCGTGTGTTGATATGGAGTGATGGGTAATTACAAGGCATCTAATTCATTTAAAAGATACTCAAATCAAAGGTGGCCTTACATTCTCTTGATTGCAGTATAAGTCTGGATTATAATCTGTCTGGACATCATTGACACAGTGGTGTAAATTGAAACAATGTTAAAAATGATACAAGTCATGTAATTGAGAAATAACATGTAAGTAATGAATAGTACAGGACCAAGCATTGAACCCTGAGGTCTCTGTCTGGTGTAACAGAGACAGAAGCTGATTTGTGGAAATGGAAACAAAATTATATTTATTTTATTATTAGTGATAAGACATCTAAACCAGGCTTAGTCTGTGATGTTAATAATTGAGAAACAGAAAAATTAGTGTGTCATGTTTATCAGTACCAAAAAAAGTCATTTCAGTAAACGTCCTAATATGATGTTCAATGGTTACATCTAGGTTCTGACCTAATTATTAGGATTTGACCCTCACCATTATATCAATGTGTAGAGAGTCTATTTTTAAAATCAATCTGTATCATAATAAATATATCACATAAATATATCACACTAATAACACCACACTTGTTGGGTTCCATAGTTACCCAAGTTGGCATAATGGTTTGGGCATTTCAAAAGACTGTCTTGAATATTTTAAGGGCTGTATTCAGAGTTGGAGAGTTACATCAATATTCATGCAAAAGTTATGTATATTCTGTGGGTTATGCAGCTGCTTAAGTTATTTTCTGGATTATTAAAATCACCTGCATGTAGCTGAGACCTTCAAAGTTGCTGGAGTTGCCTTTAGTAGAACCATCTGAGACTGGGTTTTTGATTAGTGCCTAAGTCACCACATTTAAACACAAGCACTAAATATAGATTTTGTATCACCCAAAAGAATCAGGGAGAGATAATGCAGTCTGAAAAGGGAAATATTATTAATTTCTTTGCTGTAAAATATAATTTGATGAAACATAAATGCAAAAAAATATGATGATACAGTATATGAATGAAAAGGTGGCAGGCATTGACATTTAAAAATTCAGAGTCTTGTATATTGATAATATATTGCTGCATATATAATCCCAGTTATAATTATCACATTATGCCCTGCTAATAATTTAACATAATTGCTTCCACCCTCATTATTAAGCAGCTTAATCAATAAAATAGCACTTGATCTATCACAAGAATTAACCATTGTAACATTATATCATTGTATTACAATGAAGTAATAATAATGGTAAGAAAATAATGGTTAGAAATAGAACAAACACTATATAAAGAGAGAAAAAAAACTACTAAAAAGGACAAAGTGTAACAACAATAAACATATTATATTTAGCAAAACAGGAGTACCTCAAGGGTCACAATTAGGTCCATTACATTCTAGTTTGAAAACACTGGTGATATAAACTAACCTGACTTTACAAAAACACAATGTTTAACATTAGATTCATGACATTTTTAGGAGTAAAACCAAGGGTTCCCAAACAGAGCCTCTTTAACTGCTTAAAAATTCCACTGACTCACTCAGTACAGATTTATTTATGTGTACAATAATATTTTAGCCATTTATTGGAGCCAGAGAGCTTTTTGTTTATTTCCGAACTTTCTACCCATGGAACCCATTTTGTCATAATAATTTTAATAACGGTGGGTTTTCACAACTGTACCAAATTTAGAAAATCACAGACCACCTGGCTCTGCTTCACACACCCTACTTTGAGAACCATTAAACAAATTAACAGAGGTCCAATCAGGAGCAATGAGGAATTTTATTTGGTATAATCAAATCATGCTTCATCGCTCCTCCTCCACAGCCGTCTCACAAGGTCACGCCATCGTGTTTGTCATCATTTCTCATAAGCAAAACAGCTTCATGTCTGCCAAGTCCTGTTGCATATTGTTGGGATGATTATAGGCGACGCGTGCCAAAGGGAGTGCTGACGAAGCGCACTTACTCACTGCCAGACACTCGCTTGTGTTTCTCTTCTGCTTAGGATTCATTCAGGGGAAGAAAAAAAATCATTTTCTTTTTGCTTGTTTTGACTTTTGTGGAAAGCAAATGGTAGAAATGCTGTAGTCAAGCTCAAGTTGGTGAAGGAAACAGAGTCACAGCCAATTTCAGACCTGCCAACCCTCAAAGAGCAATGATGCGTAATCCCACTAGAGGGGGTGGGAGGTGGGATAAAAATGCAGCAAACAGTAAAAGCATAACATGTAGCAACTGTGAAATGTTTCCACATGACTGACATTTTCACTGTTGATCTGCTGCTCAAACTGTTTAAACGAATCTGTGCTGACTGGCGCAGGAGAGCAAACTGTTTTTAATCACACTCTATTTATGATTAACATTAAAATGATTTGTAAATTGTGAGCTTTGTCACTTCATTGTGGGCCTAATTAAATGTACAAGTGGGAAAAGTGAATCAAGATGAGCACACAGGCCAAAAGATAACCATGGGGTTCTCCATGGGGTCAGTTCATATCAAAGAGCTCAAAACACATCTACACAGCTGTCAGTCATTCCAGATTCCTCTGCCAATTGGCTCATCTGCCATACCTGTATAGAAATAAATCCTGGTTTATGTAAATTCTATTTTATATGTTACAGACAGAATTTGAAAAAAGAAGACCGCTCTTTTGGCGTATTTTTGAGTAGTACCTTGTACCAGCATACTCTGGTGTTAAAATGTGGAGCTCTACACAAAATGTATGAAAGTTTGCAGGTCTGAACTTAGACGCATGTAAGCATTTTTGTTCTTTTACACCATTTGACGAAGAGGACGGAGGTCACTCTCTTTATCACTCTCTCCCGCTGATTATACAACTTGGTGCCAGGCGTGCATCTTCACAGCCTGGCCCCTCCTTCCTCCTTGTCACGCATGAATTTATTGTAGATGCTTTAGATGCACAGAGAATTGTACATAAATTCAGCATACTTAATAACTTAACAGAGGGTCCTAGATGAAAATAAAACTTAAAAATGGTCATGAAGTCAGAATAAATAATTAATGCTAGTAAGTGAAGGTGAATTTATCTTTCAGGATTTTTTTTTAGCACTTATTGATACAGCATATATTTGGGAAAGGCAATCGGGAGTTAGAGGGCAGGGCAATATTTACATTTAATTCACTTCTTGAGCTTGGTACTGCTTTAATTACAGTGCAAGATACGCTATGCTATTGTGTGTATTTTATATATATATATATATGATGTCGACATCAATCCAAAGCCCTTTTACAAAAAGCATCCCCAAGCTATTCTCTAAAATCCACTAAAGTAATAATAAACATCTTCAGTCAATAGCCAAATAATGGCCCTTGTTCCTAGCCATTAGCCAAGAGACTTCACAAAGAGGCTCTGAGTTCACAAAGAGAGAGGCGGTCCTTACAGAAATACAGAAAGCACCAGGGTATTGACGTTAAAATATTTAAAATGGCAGAGAATCCTTTAACATTCATTGCTTTGATGCTGCTGCTGGAACAAAAGTAATGCATCAATAATATAACCCTTGCGTTCATCAGAAAAATGCACCAGAATCATTTATGATGATGAGTTTTCTGCAAAATTGTGAATCCAGTTTTATTTGCAATTTCTCAGGGTTTCTTTGTAATTTCATCAACCAATGAAATAAAATTTGTTTCCTATTGGCTGTCACTGTGTACTGAACAATATCCTTTGCCTTATCCTCAGGAGATCACAAGTTCAAATCGCGATGAAGTTACAGCCATCCATGGCAAAGAGTCAAGAGTGCAAAACTGGCCATGGTCTCTGTGTGGTTGGGATGGTATAGTCTCACTGATCTGTCAATCACAACAGCACTAGCCAGTTGTACACTTTTGTTAGACCATGTATGCAGAAGGGGGCAGATAATGCTTTCTTCCAAGTGTATTATGCTGCCTTGTAATGCAGCATGAGAAACAGTTTAAAAAGATGTAGTTAACTGGTTTCACATATCTCAGAGGCAGTAGAAGCACACGTTAACCTTCACCTAGTTGGTAGCTGTCAAATGATAGGGGAGATCTGGCTGGTGTCTGAGATCTGAACTTCAAGAGTACTTCCTTTTTAAATTGCAAGAAGAAAAAAAAAGTTCAGGTTAGAACAGTAGCAACCATGACCACAGGTCAATATAGCAACAGACACCACAGATCACAGCAGTAGCAGCAGCTGCAGCAGCAATGCCACCCTGCTGTACATTTGTTCATCTAGGCCTTTCCTTCTCCAGTCAGAGATTTCTACCTCTAGCTGTGGTCAAAACATACACATCATGAGTGAAACTACAAATCACTCTTGAATCTCTTTGCCTAAAGTTCTGGCTCTGCTTTCCTGTGATTGCTTAGGCCACAATTGTAGCATATCTGTGAATGTGTGGCTCAACAAGTCTGGGTTCTTGGCCACTTTAATTGTAATTAAATTGCTTTTTAGATTTTGCATTACTTTTTGAAGCAACAACTAGCATCTTTCAGACACGAGTCTTAGCAGACAGATTTTTTTTTTTTTTGTAAAATAATTTTGGCATAATTAAGATCTTAAGATCCATCAGTTCTGCTCTTTTTTTTTTATTTTTTTTTTTTACCTTTTTTGCACTTTTCTTTATTTACTTTTCTTTTTTAAATGGATTGCTCAGAGCATTGTAAGGTTATACTGTTTTTTCTTTAATATTTTGAGTTATTTATTATTTATTGATTGAAATCTTCCAGCCACCTTGAGGTCTGATTGATATATATATCACAGTTAATATTACATTTGGCCAATTATTTTCTTTATTTTTATTTACATTTAATAGATTTATATTTAATCTTTTTTGTATTTAATTTAAGTGTTGCTTTTCTTTTTTCTGGTATTTTTTGTTGTTGTTAATAAATGACTGAACTTTTATTGGATTCTCTTATTTTTCATTTTGATATTGATCAATGTGGCACATAAAGATGACTGTTGCTTTTTTTTATATAATTGTTTTACTGCTGAGATCTATGCAGTTTCTATAGGAAATGGACTGTATTTTTTTGCAAATTGCTATGAGAGCTTAATGTAGTTAATGTACTTTGCTCGGTCAACATGAGAGAACAAGCCTCCAATCGATTGCATTTAAGTAATAGAGGGGTATTAGAGGCGCACTCACACACACACACACACACACACACACACACACACAGGCATGAAGGAGTATAAGCATAAAAAGCTTTAACGCTCATCAGTAGGTCTCCATATAACCTGAATAATACATGCAGTATTTTAGTGTTATTGTATGTGTGTGTGAGAGAGGGAGAGAAATTTGACTCATACTAACTCACATTAACTTGCAAAACAGTCACGTGACCTTTCAGTGAGAATGCAGGACATCAGCAGTAAAATATTCATGAATGCATAAATTATTAGTACAGCAGTGTGACATAACATGAACAACTTTCAACAAGACAAAAAAAAACGTGCGAAAAATATTACATACATGACATTTCGGATAAATGCAGCCAGCTGTCATAAAATAATAACTGGTTTCATGTTTTTAATGCTTATTAAACTACTAAAAATGGCTAAGAAACACGTCTACAGCGTTACATTTTGATTAGACCAGGAGCTATGAATATTCATGAGTATGCAAATTAGGAACCGCCCCCCTGTCCCATGTGAGTGGGATTTCAGTATCAGAGTCTTGATTTTACATCCTCGCTTTCTCACTGATTTACTTAATTGGTGAACATAATGTTACCATGACAACCACCATCTGTTTATTGCTAACATTTTCTAAGTTAAGACAGTTGGGGTAGGATTTTGAGTTAATTGAGCGAGAGTCAATATTTGTAACGAACATATGTAACGTAAGCAATAAAGTTTACATGTACAAACTGCACTAGTTTACAATGTTATTATAAATGATGTTGCATTGAGTTTGTGCTATTTCATTCACTTTTCATTAATTAACTAGCATCTAGGACTAGCATCAGATACTGCTCGCCATCATACATATTATGCTACAATCGCCTTTATTATAGTTTACAATTTCCAGTGGTGGCTCAGACGTTAAAGGTTCTGGGTTTCTGATCAGAAGGTTGGGATTCAAGCACCAGTACTTCTGAGCTGCCACTACTGGGCCCTTGAGCAAGGCCCTTAACCCTACCTGCTCCAGGGCCATATCTTGGCTAACCATGGGATATGTGAAGATAAGAATGTCACTGTACTGTAATGTATGTGACAAATAAAGGGTTCTTTGAATAATTAAGGGCTCTTAGGTTGTTCTGCTGGGGGGACCACCGAACCCTACATAGTGTTTTCCTGTCAGAAAGGTTTCTAAATAGAACCTTATTTTGGATGCCTTTAATAAACTTAAAGAATACTAATTCAAACCACAGCTGCCAGAGTTCTCACTAGAAGCAAAAGAAGGCAACACATCACACCAATTCTAAAACCCCTACATTGGCTCCCATTGTCCTGTAGAACTGACTATGAATTACTCATACTCATCTATAAATCTATTCTTGGATTAGGACCAACATATCTATTTGGTATGTTGGGTATGAGCCTAGCAGGACTCTCAGTTCATTTGGAAATACTAAGCATAGACAACTGGATTTGAGCTTTTAGGCTGCTCTTAAATGGAGCCAGCCCAAGAAGTGCCCAGACATTACTTATTTTTAAATTGAGGCTGAAAACTTTCCAGTCCCATCAATCTTATAATTTAGCCAGTGATTTTTAGTGCTCAAGGACAGTATTCATTACATTACTTTCATTACATTTTTATCCATTTCACACTACTTTTGTATTTTAATTGTTTTATTTTTATTTTAGTAATTTTACTTGTCTCTATTTTGTTTTTATATTTTCCTAACTGTTTTTATGATTTTTGATTTACTTGGAAAGCATATTGAACTGCCTTTTGTATGAAATGTGCTCTTATAAAACCTTTTCATTTTTCATTCGATTTGTCTTAAACGGACTTTTCAAGCTAGTCGGAGCTAACTTGTTTCCATTATAACTTCATTATCTAGTATTCTTCCTTAGATAGGAAAGTGAAAGTGAAGTGACTT
>CM074970.1:3834791-3847184 GCA_037577455.1 Pangasius macronema
AGCAGACAATAACAGGGGTCCAAGCACCAAACATGGGTAAGTTTGTATAGGACATTGCTTTCTAAATAACACATCATTATTAGCCGTATGCATATAGGAATTTAATCTGTTTGATATTATATCAGGTGGACAGAACCACCCATTACTGTAGTTAAATAGACAGGACCAAATATTTCTGTAAATATTGAAAACAGACCTTCTAAAGGAAGTACTGTAATTTCTTTTATGAAGATTGGACATTCCGAAAGGTGACAAACTGAAATCTATTAGTAATATAGGAGATAAACCCGTAATGTCAATAGCAGATAGATTGGAAATGAGCATGTCATGGTTTACAGTATCAAATATTGCACTTAAATCTAGGAGAAGAAGGATACTGGGGGCATTGGACTCAGTAAAGCAGAGGAGATCATTAAGAAAACATATGACAGCAATCTCAGTACTGTGCATTAAAAGAAATAAAGATTGGAAGGGTTGTAAAAGGCTGTTAATGGATTGGAAATATTGTAGGTGAGAGGCTACAACTCTTTACAACAGCTTGACTATGATGGGCAGATTTGAGTTTGGTTGATAGCGATCCAGAATAGTAGTATCAAGACCATGTATTTTAAGAATAGGAATGATGGTAGAAATTTTAAGGGCAATAGGGAAAGAGCCCATAGCACGTGATGTGTTAATGAAATGACAGATAGGAGCAGAGATAACTGAGAGGCACTACTTAAGAAATGTAGTAAGGGCAGGATCAAGTAGACAGGTAGAGGAGTTAGATTTATCTTTTAAATCAGCGATAAGGGCAGGCTCAGTGGGGAGAAGTCAGACAGAGTTTCAACAGCTGAGTTGAAAGGCGTATTAGCAGAGTCATATGTTGTGGTGGCTGAAGGGAAGTGTTGGTATATATTGCTTATTTTGTCTTCTAAGAAAACAAAATCTAAGAAAACCATCACATTTATTGAAAGAGCTAGAAGAATTTGAAGAGTGAGGTTGAAGAAGTTTGTTGATAACAGGAAAAACAGTTTTGGGCTTACATCCAGTATAATTAATGACATATGACATATGATATGAGCGGGAGCGGGAGTGGAGCCACTTGGTTAAGTACATCAGATATTGTGCTGTTATAAAGAGTCAGAATGTCATCAGGACAAGAGAGCTAAGAGTTAGAGGAAAGGGGAAGAAGATTGAAGAAGAGCAGAAAAGATGTGAGGATCCACAACATTGATATTGCAGAAGGAGATAAGGGATTTATTGATTGGCCAAGAAACTGGAATGTCAGCTTCAGTGAGTTTGTGATCGGAAACACCAATTAAAGACCCAGAAACAGAAGTGATGTGCAGATTAAATCAAGTGTGTGACCATGAGAATAAGTGGGAAAATCAACACTTGTCAGTTTAAAACTATTGAGCACAGACTCAAACTCAAACACAAAGTCAGTTGAAAATACAGAATTAGTGTCCACATGGATAATAAAATCCCCAAGCACAATCATAGCTGGACATAGAGAAGTGGCAATAGTACGTAAATTCAGTGAGTTCAGATAAATTTTGGATAGATTCTGGTGGACAGTAGATGAATACAAACAGAAACAGGGTTGAACCAGCCAGTTTCAGGGCTAAGAATTCAAATAATGCTACCTCCTGGAGCTCACAGAGGCTGTCAATAAATGTCTTACTGTAGACAGAAGTCACCTTTTCTCTAGAGCCTGGGCTTAGCTATATAACTGTAACCACTGAGTGACATCAAATTTAGATGGAGATAGTCCCTAGGTTTTTGCCAAGCTTCAGTTAGAAAAGAACATGCTAACATTGCTCTGGACAATAAAGTGACTAAATAGTGAAGCTTTGTTTGTAACTGAAAGCCAGTTAAGTAATTTGTGTTGGTTTATATTTCTTTGATCTTTCTGTGCAAGAAGAGGAGTAAGACAGACAGTGAAGGACATCGTAGTTATACACCCAGTTATTTGATGAAGCAGTGATTTGCTTCCATCTATGTGTCCAGATGGCATGGATTGCAGAGTCTGAAGAGTGGTGGATAGTACACTGAGATTTTGAGGAAGATTGGATGTATCAAGGATGGCAAGTAAATGTCAAATGACTGGCATAGTATATAGGTAGCAGAGTCCAGACAGGAATGGAAACAGAAGCGACAGAGTTGTTCTGGCGTGTACCAAAACACCATAGTTAAGCAAAAGTAGGCAAATAAACCAACCACAACTGTACCAAAGCAAAAAACGTGAAATAGAAACAACAGCCATCCAGTATGGGTCATGACAGCATTGGCACACTGACACACTAAGTTACTCAAAATGCTGCATAACTGTGTGTTACCCGCATAGCAGTGGAAGCTGATACCATGTTTATGAATAATTGTACCCAGAGGTAGCATATAGAGAGAAAAGAGCAGTGGGCCCAGAGCAGAGACATGTGGAACAGCAATGAACTCACCATTTACATCTTCAAACCGATAACGAACAGTCAAATAACACCTGAGCCAGGAAAGAGAAGTTCCCTTAACTCCAACATCATTTTCTAATCTACCTAGAAGAGTATTATGATCTATGGTATCAAAAGCTGCACTAAAGTCAAGCAAGCAAGCAAGAAGGCACAACACTTCCACAGGTCAATTCTCCCTGCACCCATGAGACTATATAACTGTGCACTCTAATCCATCTTTTCATCCATGCATCATTGTAAATCTATTCGTTATCTGCACTGGACACAATATGGCAACTATAACCACCTCATCTGTAGATAATACCTCTTCTGTGGATAATACTGTATACATTACTACAACATGGTATTGAACTGAAATACAATATACTGTACTTCTTGCACCTTAGCATAGCTACCGACATATATGATGCATGTTATAAAGGTTTATCATTTATATATATGCTATGCATACATTTTTTATATTTTTTTTTACTTTTAAATTGAATTTTATTCTTCAATATTTTCAATATTTATTTTCATTTAATATATTTTATCTTTATATTATTCTTACATTATTTCTTATCTGTATTTTGTGCCTTGCCTTTTTAGTATGTTGCAGGAACACTTTAATTTCTTTAATAAAGTCTTATCTTATCTCATCCCTGAACTAAAGGTCAGTAGTAGTAGCCATTTACCACTTTCTCAGTACTGTGTTTAGGCCTAAATTCTGATTGAGGGGTTTCATGTTATTCCAATGTAAGTATAATCTACTTGCTGTGCTACAACATTTTTTAGGCACTCAGAGATAAATGGGAAGTTTGCTATTGGCCTATAGTTAGACAGCTTACAAGTGTCAAGGTCAGTTTTTTTTAAGGGTTTGATAACTGCTAGTTTATATGATTACGATACATATCCAGGTACATATCTGTAAAGCTGCTTTGTCACCCAATACCAAATCTGCATTGTGTTTGTGCCAATTGTCATTTGTCATCATTAGCAAGCTGTTTGTTTGCTAACATCCAGCCGGAGGTTTCAGCCCATGCTGAGTAATCTTTAATAGTAAATCGCAGTGTTGGAGAAAGAAACTCACATAAACATGAGAGCTTCACAAACACAAGACTGAACATACAACTGAACACCTGACTGAACACAGAACTGAACAATGCTGAATATACAGCAGATCATGCAACTGAACACATGACTGAACATGGAGCTGAAGATGCGACTGAACACATGAACATGAGTGAACACAACTAAACACATGATTGAAGGCACAAATGAACATGCAACCAACTAAACACATGAACACTCCACTGAACATGCTGCTGAATGCACAGCTGAATACAACTGAAAATATGATTGAACATATGACTGAAAACACAACCTATACAGTGAGTTCAGTGTGATCACCTGCTGTTTTTATATGACATATTTTTTTTTAGAATTTCCTGGATGTTTAATATGATAAAAATAGAAATATGTTTTAATACTACACTATAAAACATAACACTACAGAGTTATGTCTCTAAATGAATGCAATATAGTTAACCTCATCTAATCAAGTAAAACAAACTCAAAAATTAACTTTTGAGTTAATTTAGTTAAACATTAACTGCATACTCGTTCATTTTGAGTAACTTTTTTTGACCATTTTTTAAAGTGAAGGTAAATTAATTAAAATGTCTTATATTAACTAATTTACATTAAGCTGACTTTACAGGATGTTATAAAACAAATCATATAAACCAATGGGCTATTTTTGCCACCTCCTATTCTACATCAGTGTTTGTAAATCAGATGGCTTCATTTTTATTTTTCAAATAAATGCAGGCTCTATGAAGTGTTATGAATCTCACAGTATTTGTATTTCCATCATGAAAACATTCTAGAATCTACCAACTGAATGCCTAACAGCTGAGTCTCTGAGCTTTAGTCTACACAGAAAGTGAACCTGTCAGTGTCAGAGGGCGAGAGAAAAAGTGAATGTTTATATCATTGGAATACTTTATCATTTGCTACTTTTAATATTAAAATTAACCTATAGTAGGACATGTATTCCTTTTAACGATAGTAACTTAACTTTGAAATTTGAAAAGCAGGTTAGTTTACATTATAAGCCGAACACAAACTTGATTTTCAAAGGTGCAATTTTTTTCTCTTGCAATGTTTCTCATTAACTATGTTAACTTCTGTAACATATGTGGGTTATGTCCCATACATGTTTATTGAATCTGTTAGATTCTATAAAGTATTTACATGTTCATATAAAGCTGTAGAATTGGTGTTAACATTAACAGTGTCAGAGTGGACGTGGCTAACTTCACTAGTTTAACTTTACTATCTTTAATGTTAGCCGAATTTTAAAAACATGTTTGATTATATTGTTGTCGATTTTGTTTAGCAAACTAACATACAAATAAACTTACAAGTTGTTAGACTTGTAAACTCAAGTCAAGTCAAGTAGTGGCTTTTATTTTCATTTAAATCATATCTAGCTGGTACAGTACACAGTGAAACGAAACAATGTTCTTCCAGGACCACATAAAACAAGACAGAACTACATGAGACTACACATGTCTGTGTGTGTGTGTGTGTGTGTGTGTGTGTGTGTGTGTGTGTGCGTGTGTGTGTGTTCGTGTGTGTGTGTGCATGTGGGTTGATGTCAGTCCAGTCTCTGAGTACTGAGGAGTCTGATAGCTTGGGGGAAGAAACTGTTACACAGTCTGACCATGAGGGCCTGAATGTTTTGGTACCTTGTGCCAGACAGCAGGAGGGTGAAGAGTTTGTGTGAGGGGTGCGTGTGGTCATCCACAATGTTGGTGGCTTTGCGAATGCAGAATGTGGTGTAAATGTCTAATGGATGGAAGAGATACTCTGATGATCTCAGCTGTCCTCACTATCCACTGCAGGGTCTTGTGATCAAAGATGGTACAATTTCCAAACGAGGAAGTGATACAGCTGCTCAGGATGCTCACAAAAGTTCCTCCGTAGAATATGGTGTTTTCTCAGATTTTGTAGAAAGTATTGATGCTGCTGGGCTTTCTTGGCTATGGAGCTAGTGTTGAGGGAGCAGGTGTGGTTCTCCACCAGGAGAATACCAAGTAATTTGGTGCTTTTGACAATCTCCACAGAGGAGCTGTCGATGTTCAACGGAGAGTGGTTGATCTCTGCTCTCCTGAAGTCAACAACCATCTCTTTGGTTTTGTCCATGTTCAGAGACAGGTTGTGGGCCCTGCCTCAGTCTGGTAGCTGCTGCACCTCCTCTTTGTATCCTGACTCTTCATTCTTGTTAATAAGACCAACTTGTTGTGTCATCATCAACATCAACAGTTCTGTCATCAGTGAACTTGTTGATGGGATTTGAGCTGCATTGCTGCACAGTCATGAGTCAGCAGAGTGAACAGCAGTGGACTGAGCACACAGCCCTGGGGGACCCCAGTGCTCAGTGTGGTGGTGTTGGAGATACTGCTCCCATTCCAGACTGACTGAGGTCTCCCAGTCAGGAAGTCCAGGATCCAGAGGGAAGTGTTAAGGCCCAGCTGGCTCAGATTTCCAATCAGGTGCTGAGAAATGATTGTGTTGAATGCTGAAGTTGAAGCATTCAAAGGTACGTGGCCTTTTTGACCAGATGAGGGCCATATGGAAGTTGGTGGTGAAGGGACTCATTTGTGAGTGGTTGGGACATTACGCAAACTGCAGGGGGTCCAGTGAGGGGGGACAGCAGTATCTTGATGTGCCTCATGACTAGCGAAGAATTTCATGATGATCAGTGTCAGTGCAGTGGGACAGTAGTCTTTGTAGCAGGACACTGAAGACTTTTTAGGCACAAGGACAATGGTGGAGGCCTTGGATGTTGGAATGATGACGCTGCTCAGGGAGATGTTGAAGTTGTCAGTGAAAACATCCGCCAGCTGATCTGCACATCCTCTGAGCACTCTGCCAGAAATGTTGTCTGGTCCAGCAGACTTCCATGGGTTGACTCTGCATAGAATTTTCCTCAAATCAGCAATGGTTATGCACAGTACCTGGTCGTTGGGCGGAGGGGTGGGTTTCCTCGCTGTCACATCATTTTGCACTTCAAACTAATTGTAGAAGTTGTTCAGCACATCTGGAAAGGAGGTGTTATTGTCACAGGCAAGTGATGTTGTCCTGTAGTGGGTGATGGCCTGGGAAACCTTGTCACCAGCTCTGAAGGCTCTGAAGGTCCTCAGCAGTGCACAAACCTCTGTGGTCATCACGGCTTTTGGTTGGTGTTTAGTGAAGGTCCTGGAGAAAGTGACGTCATAACTGCACTTGCTGATGTACCTGGTCACTGATGCCGTGTATTCCTCCAAGTTGTTGGAGTCACTATCGGTTGCAGCCTCCTTGAACATATGCCAGTCAATGTGCTCAAAACAGTTCTGAAGAGCAGAGATGGCTCCTGTTGCAAAGTGTTTCACCTGCTTCAGAACTGGTTTGGAGAGTCTGACGAGCAGTTTGTACACTGGGATTAATAAGAAAGAGATTCAATTCAATTCAGTTTTATTTGTATAGCGCTTTTAACAATGGACATGGTCACAAAGCAGCTTTACAGAAATAAATGGATCAACAAAAAATATATTATAAGAATTGTGGTATGAGTAGCCAAGGTGGGACAGGGCTTGGTCCAGTATGCACCAGGGATAGTTGTGTAAACAAGATCCAGCGCGTTCACCCCTCTCGTTGCAAAGTGCACATGCTGACAGAATTTAGAGAACATTGTCTTGAGATCCGCATGGTTGAAATCACCAGAGACCATAAACAGTCAATCAGGGTGCGTATTCTGCACTTCACTTATAGCCCCATACAGTTTACAGAGCACCTCCTTTGCATTAGCACTGGGGAATGTGTTCATGTGGAAGTGGAAGTTTTCATGTTCTGTCAGAGTATACTTACTAAGATATTAAGATAATACATGTCTAGTATTCCACAGTTTTTCCCTTAACATGCCCCTATCACAAATGTGTGTGGACATTTAGCCCTTTCAAGTTCACATGTACACAGTACACACAGCAAAAAATAATAACAGCTACAGTAATAATTTTCATTGCCCTCTGTGTGACTTTAAGTAGTAAAAATGTTTAATCATTTAAGGGGACACTTGAGACTCAAACAAACTGCGCCATGTCCATTTAGGTATTACAAACAAATGTCAACTCACCATTCAATTCTCACAAATAGAGAGAACATTTTAATGTTTCAGATTATAACTTGTTAGTTGTAGTGCAAAATGAGTCAGAATTTTCCCAGGATAGTGTCACTGAACAAGATCCAAAAGCTCTGTCAGATGACTATGAATCCATTCAAGTGACTAGTAACGATAGCACCGACAGATTAGCAGAGCAATTGCAGCTTAATCTGGCAGCATTCTTTTTGAAAATGCAAACAATTCTCCATGTCAGAGAGGGCCACACAGAAAATGATTAAGCATATTGATCAGTTATTTCACTTTTAGAACCTATTGTCAAAGAAGCTGCTATCAAAGTAATGAAAAAATATTGTACAGGCAGTTTCAGAGAGTAATATTCTGTATAAATCCATCAACTGCTTCCATCTTGGTTTTTACAGGGCTTTTGCAAAGTTTATATCACCAGCTAAGAACGTTAACATAATTTCATTTATTTATACATCAAAAAAGACATATTTAGTTTTTACTTAGATTTTTTTTCATTCTTGAATCATCAAAAATAGAAAAATCTTCTCTATGTGTATGTATCTATGTAATTGTCATTTGCAAATTAAATGTATGCTTACGGTCGATTCATCACAGAGCCCAGAAACATATCACCTCTGTCATGAGAAGTGCAATGATATATCCTTTTAGAGTATGCATCCTCTATGTGGAAATATTTTGGATTTCCCAATTTTATTTCAACTGAGGATTAAAAAAAAAATGTTTTCTGAGTCTGATACTTGGTTGAATATGGTCACATATTCAGTAGAACCTATTAAATGACTCCCTGGTGGTCTAGCAGCAAGGCTTTAGTGCTCTCACTGCCACAACCTGGGTTTGATCCCTGGTCAGGGAAATAAGTATTATCATAATGAAATGCTTTGAGAGACTCATCATGAAGGACATCAAGACCCTACTGACCCCCTGCAGTTCGCATAATGTCCCAACCACTCAAAGCCACCAGCATTGTGGATACCCACACTCACCTCTCACACAAACTCTTCACCCACCTGCTGTTTGGCAAAGCATTCGGGCCTCTCACAGCCAGACTGTGTAACAGTGTCTTCCCGTAAGGCATCAGACTCCTCAGTACTCAGAGACTGGACTGACACCCAAGCACACACACTCATGATCAACTGAACACCATTCCACTCCCTTTGCANTTTCTTTCTTAAATTGCTTCTAAAATACCGTACACAATATACTGTACTGACCACCTGCACTCTTGCTGCTAACACTGTATTTATCATAGTAAATGCATAGTGTCATTGTATGTTATGTTTATATTTAAAGCATTTTACTATTATTTTGTTATATCTTTTTGCATAATCTGTTACGTATGGCACCCTGCCCACTTCATCCACACTAGAATTGTGGACTGTAGTTGGTGCTGTACTGTTCTTTACTGTGCCTAATTTCCTGTTTAAGGAAATTTGTACTTGACTTGTGCTGTTTGTACATGTTTGCACACTTGCACTTTATATAGTTTTGTTTTGGTTATATAGTTTTGTTTTGGTTATTTCCATGGTCTTGGAGGAACGTTGTTTCTTTTCACTGTATACTTCACCAGCTGTATAGATCTTCTTGAAGTCGGAGTATCTGAGCAGGAGGTACTTTGTGCTATCAATTCTTTACAGAATAATAAGGTGCTGGGGTAGATTCCCAATTGAATCCTTCAAAGCATTCTCAAAAAAACTACTGGCCCCTCTTACCAACATAATCAAGGAAGCGCTAGATAGTCCAGTGTTAACATACGCATTGGAAATCACGACAATAACACTGCCACCTAAACTAGACAAACAAAAATGTGGCCCTTATAGGCCCCTCAGTTTGCTCTGACCAATAGGTTCCATCCAAAATAATCGCTTTACAACTGGAGAATGTCATCCCTAAAATTATTCATTTATTATATATTTTAAAACACTCTTTAATGCCCTTAAGGCTTAGATTTTACCTAACAAAGTTTGTCAGACGCCTTCTTGCTCTCCAGGGAATGTAGGTAGGGATGCCCAAGCTCACCTGGATTATTTTCTCTTACCATTGAACCTCCAGCAATTGCTATCTGCACAAACCCATTCATTACTGTCGTAACTTTTGACACAGATGAAGCTACTGAACCAAACTGGATGGATCTTTAGTGGTGGATGGACTTACCTCTGTCATTAATTGGTAGAATCGATAGAATAGAATCAATACAATTAAAATTGATATACTACCCAAATTATATACTACAAAGCTATATCCATATTCTTTTGGCATAAGAAAACCCCAAGGGTTAATCTCACCACACGTCAAGCCCCATATGCTAAAGGCAGGCTAAATCTCCCAAATTTCAGACTTTATTACCTAGCTTCTCAGTTCCGCCCACTGTGGATTTGGCTGCTCTCAAAGAACAGCGACGTGCAAAGCTGCATAAAATGAAAACTACTCCACTAACAGTTATCCCTTTCCTGGGCACAAGGAAGAGGCTTTCTGTGATTACGAAAAATCTGATCCTTTTGACACCTTTGCCGCATGGCAGGAGTCTCATACCTTCCTAGATTTAAACACATTGTTACTTGTGAACATTTCTCTTATACTTTTTGTACTCTCCTATAAAAATCACAGACTATTGATATCCACCAAACACAGAAAAATTCAACACAACATCTTACACAGAATATATTGTAGTGGGTCCCTGGAGGACTAGTGGTACCAATCCCAACCACTGGGGTTGTGTGCTCAGTGTGGTATTTGGGGGTAGCTGGGCAGTGTTATTTTGATTTTGATAGTTTGTGTTACTGTTATTTGTTTTCCCTTTTTTGTTTTTTTTTGTTTTATTTCTCTGTTTTTGTTAATTGTTATGATGAAAAAATTTTCTGATACTTCTACAGTGCATTTGCATGTTTCACACTTGTATGTATATTCCCAATAAATATCCCTATGCAAAAAAAAAAAAAAAAAGATTTTTAGAAAACTAAAACTCTGAAGTTAGACTGAGTTTCATTTTAATTTAATTTGTTTTGTTTGGTATAAACATTTCAATGAATGGATTAAAAATAACATTTCAACTGCATTAAATTTAAACACCAGTGATTTTCACACAAATCTCTCTACAATATGTCGTTCTCTCTTTAGTCTTGTTTGGTTCACTAATTTTTTTTTTATCCTAGAACATGACACAGGGAGCCAGCACTCCTCAAATCTCTCAGTAAACTAACTCATGTATTCTTCCCAAGAGTTAGAGCTGTCACTTGATGTTCTGCTTCTGATATCTCTGACTCTGAACTGTCACTGTTCTCATCCAGCTTCCTGTCAGCAGCTTTCACTGCGTCACTGCTGAGGAGCTCGTCCTCATTCGTCCTCATTCTCATACTCTGTTCTGTGGTTGTACATAGAACCATTCACACAGAAGGATGAAAAAACTTGGACAACCTCAATATCTAAATTGAGAAACAACTAAATTAAGATAACGTAAGACAACGAATCCAAGGTTCATGTGCGTGGAATCCCTAAACTCCTTATTTGGTTTGCACTCTGGGGGAATTCTTAAAGATTCTATATAGAGCCCTACAACCTGATTCTGTTATTTATTTATCAAATAATTACTTCTAAATTTCTAACTGATTTGGCTAATCAGCAGAATGATGGTAGCAACCTCTGAACATAGCCTTTGGCAGCTAATGCTATGCTTATGCTATGCTATGCTTCCTAGTTGAATCTTTTCATTTAAAAGTTAAATTCATTACTGACTTACACTAAAATGATATATCCTGGGCTATATGTTATGGGGTTACTGGAATTGTTATCAACATCAAGATCTACACGACATTGGAGTAAGTCGGAACGTCAGTAAGTCAAAAAATAAATTTTAGTTTTTTTTTTTTTTTCTCTCAAGGTTATTTTACTTTGTAGACAAGGCACTACTATGCAAAGTACATTCCTGGCATTTTAATTCCCCTTTTACTATCCAAAAGCTGGTGTTGAAAGTCAGACAATCTCAAATTCATTATTTCAAAGTCAGCAATGTGAAAATAAATTATAATCAAATTATACAACGATAACTTGTACAATAAAATCTCACACTGCAGTGAGTTTCATACTGTCTCACCTAGCTGTAAGATTTTTTAAATCTGAATTTAATTTAATGCCGCCAAGAAACTGCAATTATCCAGTGTTCCCACTGTAGCATTAGATTCCAGTTTTTGGCTAAAGTGTTGGAACAGGAGTGTTGTCTTCTGCTGTTGTAGCCTATCCACCTCAAAGTTTGGTGTGTTGTGCATTTTGAGATGTTTTTCCAGTCTGGACATTTTCCTGTGACCTCTCTCATACATACAGGTATACTGTACACTCCTATAGAAGTGTTTGGAGCATAGGGTTTAGAGTACACATGAAGAGACATGTGATTGCCAAACAATGTTATAAATGCCTGTAGCAATGTATATGGTGTAGGTTGTAGGACAGATCATAGACTATTATAAGCTGATACTAATAAGCTATACAAATAAAACTGAATTGAATTGAATTGATACTCAATGGTATATACTCTATGAAAAGCCAAATCCCACATCCTATATACCATAATTCGTACTCGATACTCTAATGAATTGTTACTATATTCGAAGACATCTTTCTTTTCGGGTAGTAGCATTTAGGGTGTAGGGTCTAGGGGACTAAGCTTGAGCTACAAAATTGGTAAACAATGCTATATGCTCCTGTAAAAGGTTAGAAGATTGCTAAACAATGGTATAAACCCCTGTAGAATGGTTATGGTGTAGTCTACAGTCCTGTAGAATG
>CM074970.1:3855449-3872416 GCA_037577455.1 Pangasius macronema
CTGGCTTTAGAACCCGGACTCCCTGTTGCGAGGAGGGACCACCTCGACCACCCCAGAGTGCCGGTCCCACAGCGGGGTAACATGGAAGGTGATGCATTGTCTTTGCGCCTCCCTGTAAGAGGAGGCCATACACGGTGGGGGCTGCTCCCACCCAGTAGCCCCAAGAGCCACAGAGCAATGGGGGAGAAACCGATGAAATGCCACCGCCTGAGTGCGAACGTGCTGGTACCTGTTGACGACGGAGTCAACCACGTGGCCAAACAGACCAGAGTGCACCAGCGAGGCATCCTTAAGAATGACCCTGTCCAGACAGGTCGGACAGGGTCAACCAGATCAGCGGCCCACCTGAGCTCAGCCACATGCTCAGATGGAGTCTCTCCGTGCTCGTGGAGCTCTGTGAGCAGGTCGGCCTGGTACGCCTGTAACACCGCCATGGTGTGCGGACATGCACCAGCCTGACCTGCTGCCGTGTACGCCTTGCCCACCATCACTGAGGTGGACTGCAGCGGCTTGGTGGGCAGCGCCGGAGCCTTCAGGGACGACGCTGCACCAGGGGACAGATAGCAAGCTAGCGTCTGTTCAAGCTTGAGCATTGCCCTGTTGCCAGCACCTTCCAGCCCCGCCACGTTAGCATAGTAAGAGAAGGCAGGACTGAATAAACAGGCCAAAAAAGGCCTCTTCCATGACCTCCACACCTCAGTGTGGAGGTCAGGGAAAAAAGGCAGGCTCTCGTGTGGAGATGGCAATCTACTGCGCAGGAAGCGCTCATCCAGCTTCAACCCCTGCGGTTCATCCTATGTTTCAGCGGGCCAATCAATGATCATATTGAGGAGACTGCGGCAAATCAGAGCCGGTGCCCCCCACGTCAGCCTCCTCGGAGGAAGAGAGGAGGAGCGCTGGTCCCGCTTCTGACCGCAGAGAGCGGACAGCGGATCTGGAGGGTGAGAAAGGAGATAGGGACTCGCCCATCTCCATTCACTCTGCCAGATCCAACTGCGAGCCCCATGAGCGCAACTGCCGCTCTGCCTCGGCAGAAGCGGGGCCAGCACTGCGAGGCACCCGAGTGAAGGCTCCCTCCTCAAAGAGACCCTTCCGGGAGCGAAGCGTGCGCAGCGGCAAGCGCTTGCAATGCGAGCAGCTGGCTCCCTCGAGAGCTGACTCCACGTGCTCCGCTCCCAAGCAGACAAGGCAAAGACTGTGTGTATCACCACCAGTGATGTAGCGCGGGCAGGGAGAAACACACAGCCTAAAACGCTGTCCCCTCTCGCCGTTATGTTTGGTCTTGTCTTTGGCTTTATGCACTGGCATAGCCTCCGACATGACAAACAGACAAAAAAGGACAGACGCACACACAAAGCGCTTGTTGAATGGCAGAAAGTGCGGCGCATACCGCTCGGGCTTTTATGCTTCCGGGTCACTACGTCACCCCGCCCGTGACGTCTTGCCCATCCTTTGGACTTATTACACACGTTATTCAGAGCACAGTCCCGCTGAAGGTGTTCCCATAGCGTTTCGACGCAGCTCGAGTTCCTGAAGGGGAACTAGCACTAATTAACATTTTTCCTCTGATGACAAGGTCAAGGTGTAAATGTGTGTGTGTATGTATGTGTGTGTGTGTGTGTGTGTAAATATTTTTGGTAACACGATTGGTTTGGTAACAAGATGTAAATTATGGAAACAAATTATAGAATTACTAAAATAAGTAAAATACATTAAAATTAACCTGTAATTAGATGTAGTTAGATTAGAATTTATTTTATTATGGAATTCTCTATTACATTTTCTCTATTAGTTAATAAACTTCCGACCTGCCCCATGTGCCCTGTTCCCTGTTTCCTAGGCCCATAACTATATGCCCTGTGCCCGAGGCCCAGTCTGCAGGCCCAGCCCCATATGTCTTTACCCTAACCCCTAGCCATATGTTCTGCTCCTAGGCTGTGTCTCCAAGCCCTACTCCCAGCCCCCAGACACTGTCTTGCCCCTAGAATCCATCTCCAGGCTAATCCCATATGTCCTGCCCTCTAGGCCCTACCCCCAGGCCAGTTTCATATGTCTTGCCTCCTAGGTCCCATCTCAAGGCCCCCTGTCCCATATGGCCCATACTATGACCCATATGTTTTCATATTTTTGTTACTTCTGTTTAAGGGAATATTCATATTTTATCCAACAATCGAAAAAATGACTGTCCCCTGTAGTGCCTTTCCTTACATATTCAAATTAGGCAATACATTATTAGTTATACACTAATTTGAATGCTGGATTTTTCAATGTGGTCAGACTTTCACATAGCTTTTTATCAAAAAATACTATTAGATATTACTTTCTTTTTTCAAAAATGTGTGAAAAGTACATACTTTAAACAATATTATGAATAACATGTTACTTTTGAGTGAGAAAATATCTAAAAAAATGGCCAAAAGTTTGTTGACAGTTGACCATCACACTTGTGTGTGGCCCTTCTCCAAACTGTTACCACAAATTTGGAAGCACACAATTATATAGGATGTCCTTGTATGCAGTAGATCTCATGGAAACGTAGCATCAATAAACAATTGATGCACAAGCTATGACCCCTTCTAATGCATAACATGGATCTAAAATGACCTGCATTAATTTCCTGTGTTATTTCATGCGTGGCTGGGTGTTTTTTTTTTTTTTTATTTAATCTTTTGAAATCAGTTTATTTCATCATTTAATATTCCATGAGCTATGAATTTCATGATTCATGAATATTCATAATATATTGTTTTCAATGACCACAAATTATTATTTAAATTTTTCCTAGGGTTTGTGTTACTATGTCAAGTATACACACATGGGTCAAAAATGACCCATCTATGCAAGTGTGATAAAACAAAAGAATAAAGACAACATTTTGTTTAAATAATCATTTTGGCAATTATTTAGACACATTTAGCACTTGAAATGTTTATTTGCCACTTTTTTCACATGGAGCATACACATATCACCAATAACCGATGACACTGAAATTGAACTGTAGTGTATCTGTAGTGCAACTGTAGTGTAGTGAATGTGGTCTAATAAAAGAAAACAAAACTGACAAAATAAAATCACATGGGTACAGCACCATCTCAAATTGCCATCTCAGTGCTCACATGCCTCACAAATAACAACTACATGTTTGTGCTCCTTGCAAACAGGCCTGGTGCACCAGGAACACCAGCTACTGACTTTTCTGTCTTTGGCAGCTGGACAGATCCTGCACCTCTTCCTCTTTGATTGGCCCCCCTGTCTGATGTCTACCTGTGGCTGGGTGGTGGCTGCATTTTGTTTTTTTTAACCCACATCTTCCCATTGCCTCTGTAATATGGTTTTGAAGGTGGAGCATGCCCTTCGAGCACCTCTTCATATGTGACATGACAAGCTCTTTGACCAGCTTCTTGATGAATAGCCGTCGTGCATTGGTCACACCACCCATGTAATCAGAGTGTTGTGCAGTGAAGTTGGTGTAGGCATTGAGGGTGGCAACATCCAGCACATTGTACCATAGCACCATGGGCCACCTCCGTGTTCTCCACTTACATGAGTAGGTTCGAACCATCTGATCCATTGTGTCCACTCCTCCTTTGGTTCCTCTATAGTACTGGATAATTTCTGTCTTCTTCTTAACACTGTTGTCATCCACTGCTTTGTCATCATGCAGTGTGCTTAGGAGGTCAACAGCCTTTCCCTTATTTGGCACATAGCTTACCATGGTCATGTTGCCACTGAATCCAAAGTATCTTGCAGGTATACTTCTCCCTCAGTTTGGATGGCTTCATGACAGGCGGTATGTCTGTCTTGTTCAGGCAAAGAGTCTCCACAATGGTCAGGTTCTTCTCAAGAAGCTTCTCAGCCAGAGGGACACTGGAGAAGAAGTTGTCTTTTGTGATGTTGCTACCTATGATAAAAAATAAAAATAAAAACAATCGTCAATTTACTCAATATGGAAATCTTTCAATTCTAACAATAAAATAAACAATGAATAGATGATCTATTGCATTGTTTTGCATCGTGTTTTATTCCATTCTACTATTCTACTTAGAAACAAATATATTTCTCATAATGGTAATTAAAAATAAAATATACGTTATAAGAGATTGAAACAATGATCTACGTTTCATCATTTCAAGAGTATATTCAATTATGTGTTCTATATTCACCTGTCTGTCTGATTACGTTGCACAACTGTTGGAAGATATTCTCTCCAAGGTTTCGATGAACCTCCCCTCCTGGCTGTCTCACTGTGTAGACCATTCCATCTATTGCATAAGGGACCCTTGCATCGCACATCCAGAAGATTTTTAATCCGTATCTTGCAGGCTTGCTGGGCATGTATTGCAAGAACTTGCACTTGCCCCGGAATGGCACAAGCTGCTCATCTACGGTGACACAGTCACTGGGGATGAATCGTCTTCTGCAGTTGGACATGAAACGGTCCTACTCATACCTGAATGCTGCCAGTCGGAAAGCCCTGGTCCTCTTATCATCAAACCATATGAACTTGCGAATATCCTCATATCTCCTCAGCTCCATGGTGGCTTTGTACAAAAGCAGCCGTGTTGAGTAGTGAAATGTATGGCATGTGAATAGTTTTCTGCAGTAAATATGTTGTTACTTGAAAAAATTTGCAAATATCGAAGGTTCCTATATGGGTCATTTTTTACTTTTTTGTAGAAATCAAAAACAAGATATTTAATGAATACCTCGAATAACAAATGATAAAATAGATTTCTTTCAGAGATGCAGCAAAGAAACACTAAGCCATGATTGAAATAACATAGGGAACGAATATGGTTCATTTTAGACCCATGTCGTGCATTAGAAGGGTAGTGATACAAAAACGATTTTTATTCAAAAAGTAAGAAAGGAAAAATTAAAATAAGTTTTTGTGACGATCAAAAACAAGTTCATTGAGGAATACCTGGAATACTGAATGATGAAATTCATTTCTTGCAAAGATAAAGAAAATAAATCTCAGTTGGGTCACTTTAGACCCATGTTGTGCATAAAGGATGTAGAAAGAGATATAAACACATTCCTATGTTATAAGCTGAGTTATATATAGTGTTCTTTCCCATGATGCTGTAAATGTTATTACAACATTCTAGTTGTGGTACTGAATTTCACCTCCAGCATTCTCCCAGTGTTTAGTCTGCATTCAGGAAAAAAAAAAACTTTCAGTTCTGTTTTTCCCACACAGTCGGAGGCAGGAATTAAAGTGAGGGCTCTTAAACACAATGTTTTGCATGCGTAATGTAAGGTGAGAGGTGTGTAAAAGTGAGATAGGAGTCGAGGAGGAACGGAAGCAAACCAACAGCATGCTGTGAGATGCAAAGCAGTGTGAGAAAGGAAAAGGAGAAGAGAAAATAGCCTTGGGAGAAAAAGCAGAGAGGAACAAGGACATGTCGGACTGCTGTGAAAGACAAAAGCTGCGTCAGGAGGCCGGGAGCTAAAACAGAGGAGAAAACTTTGCGTCTCTATGCCTCCTCTGTTTCAGCAGTCGTTTTTGTGAGCTAAGCAGCCAGACACCACATTAATGTGGAAAAACTTTAAAGCAAATACAGCACACAAATTATGCATGCAAAAGATTGATGTTTCTCATTATGGAAGTTCAAAACTTATGTTATTGTAGCTAGTGGCTGATGCTGTTTAACTACAGTGCCATTTCATTATATACAGCTATATAGTCTTTTCTCCGTGTGATTAATTTGGGCCTAGAACAGAGCCATGCGGTACTCACTATGTGCTAATATTCCCGATAGTTCTGTCTGGTTTACACCTTATAAAAGACTTACTAATTGTCATATCTAAATCAATAGCCACAATCATTAGCTAGTTTATGTTCAGCATCCATATTTCCCAGTTGCCAAGCAACAGAGTTATCACAGCTTTAGTCCCTTATATACTGAAAACACACATTAGCCAAGTTGCAAGTAAACCAACATAACACACATTAGCGGTTATGATGTTTAATTAAGCTGAATGACATATGATTCAGACTTTTTTTTTTTCTCTTTTGCTGCCAATTTTTTTTTTTTAATTTGTTGCATAATATATTTTCTCTCCTTTTTTATTTTGTCTCCTTTTTTCCATTTAAAATGTTGTTCTGCCTTAAAGAAAACAGTAAATAAAACAGCAGGACAATAAAAATAAGAGACTGGTCTAATACAGAGCACTGTAGTATGCCACAAAGAATATCATGTGAAGAAAGATGTTCCACTACACAGTGCCATTTTAGTCAAAATTAAATATATTAGAAAATATTATTTCATCGTATTCATTTTGGCAATAATATTGTCACAATTCAGTTAATTGTTATTTCATAACAAAAGGTTTTATTTTAAAGTGTCTTTTTTAAAAAAAAGGACCACTTTTTTTAATTATGCCCTTTTCATTTCATTAGACTTTTTTACACAATGACACATTTATTTCATAGTGATATTTCTACTGTAATCTGTCAGTCAACACAAATTATTTTTTGCTTGGAGCAGGCAGTAGGTTTCTAGCATGAAACTGCCAGCTAGCAAAGTGTGTGGCAAAGTTATGCTAGCTCTCAGGCAGATGGAACCACATAGAAAACTGGAAGCTGATCAAATAGCTAGACATGATTTAACAGCTGATGCTATTTTAACCCATGCTGAAAATTTGTTAGAAATTCTCAGGTGCAGGAGCCTTGACCACACTACATATTTTTTCTTCCAAATTTATAATTTAGAACTGCTGTAATATTTGAATATTTTATTATGTCAGTAAGTTATGGGCAACTTAAATAGAAACCAGACAAATATTCCTTGCTCTGGCTTACCAGTTTAGTTAAAAGGGTGAGCGTGTATTTCTTGACAGAACTTTTCATGAAGTCAGGAGGTATTTTTGAAAAGATGCATCCCTGCTGTCAGATCCAGTTTTGAATGATATAAAAGGAATCATGACGGAAGTGTTGTTATAGAAAAAATAATCCATGTCGGGGTGGTGTGATACAGCCCAACATGAATTAGAGGAGCCTAGTTTATACTTGAGGCATGCTTATGCAGTAGCATTGTTTGCACATTCACCTGTATGTCTTATGTACATCTTGAGGATTTATTGTGACGTTCACTAGATGGCCTGTCAGACTGAAAATATCCCTGTCTGTCAGGTTTCCATGTTGAACTGTAAAATGTTTAATAATTTCATACACAGTGAGAGCTCGGTCTCTCTTCATAACTTTCACCATCGTCATGATTGTTTTAATGATCTGTGTCTCAAATCTCAAACTCTGATATTACATTTAAAATGATTTACTAATTTAGAAAATCTAGAAGACTGTTACACAAATCAGACCTTTCTGGAAGGTTTTAAGGCTACATAACAGATTTTTAAAAGTCATTCAAGACAGTTGAGCACTGTGTTCATATAGCAGTTTGTATGGAAGACTTCAGCAGTGGGAGGGTTCTGGTGTGACAGTCTTTGAGGCTGAGGTAAAGGAATGCCCTCCAGACAGTTTGCAGCCTGTCTGAGAAGTTCAGAAATAATCTTCATCAGCCATGTAGTCAAGAGGCCTACACTTTCCACTGCACTTCAACTTGAAAAGAATGCATGCTATATAATGATTGTATTTGGTATTCTATTGGTTTGGCCTGACTGTTTAACCAATCAATGATCTTCTCTGACTCCACCACACAGGTATTGAAATAAAAAGGAACTGCCGTGTGAAATGTTATTGTGAAAATGAAACAATATTTTATAATAATTAGTTCAGTATTATTTATTTATTGACATGTCTGTATGTTTACTGTTACTCATAAGCATATTTATTTATTTAATTTTGACTGAAACAGCATTCCATATTCCACTAGACTATGTATTTTCTAATTATTATTTTTTTTGTGGTTTGTTTGATTTAGTGAATTATCCATTTTTAAGGTTAAATTAAAAGTGTTTCTCAATATACTTTAAGTGTGATCAAAATCTAGAAAATGTGAACGAGATGTAGAAAAAAGAGAAAAGTTGGGCAGGGCATGAAATGGCCGAGCTGGGTGTGGCATCCAGCCTACTGATATTTATTCTCTAGCTATGTGAACTGTAATACAGATGTGCCTCACATTTCTGTTTAATTCTGTAGAAAAACGCTACAAATTTTCTAATAATATGTAAACTTGAGTGACATTTATGACATGTCATTTCCATGTGCTGACCTTTATCACAACATTATTGAATGCTCTGTGAACAAATCACAACTGGAAGGAAAATAACGAGCTGATATTGGGCTGAGTCAGTGGTACTCTCACCCGCTTATCACAACACCTCACCTTCTGCAACTTTTCTACCATTAATCATGCAGTGAGTTGTGTTGTTGCTCGGAGGTCGAGCGTATGCGACATGATTTAGCTGTGATTCATTTCCAGAGTGCAACACTCATAATTCATTGTGGCTCACCGACCATCAATATTTCAGTGGCAAACTGGAGCAGGACAGAGTGCTTCAGCAATTACTGACAAATGGTTTCAGTGTTGTAACTGGAAATAAAGAGCATGGGTAGGTTAAAGAGGGTGTAAGCAAGACCTGGTCCTAGTTCTGGAGGTTGTGGTTGGTGCTAGTCTTAGTTTTGAAGATTATGAGCAATCCTGGAGATTGTGGGTGGTTTTGGTCTTAGACATTATGAGAATTCCTGGTCCTATGGGCAGTCCTGGAGTTCATAGGCAGGCCTGGTCCCAGTCCTGGAGATTATGGGCAGTCCTGGAGAATGTGGGTGGTCTTGGAGAATGTGGGTGGTCTTGGAGACTATGAGCAGTCCTAGAGATCATGAACAGTCTTGCTCTTAGTCCTGGAGACATTGGGTGGTGTTCTTGGTCTTAGTCCTAAAGATTACGTACAGTCCTGGTTGTAGTCCTGGAGATCATGGGCAGTCCTGGCCCTAGTCCTTGAGATAATACATGGTCCTGTTTGAGATCCTAAAGATTATAGACAGACTTGGTCCTAGTCCTGAAGATCATAGGTAGTCCTGGTCCCAATCCTGGAGGGGTGGTACTGGACATTGTGAGCAGTACTGAAGATTATGCGTGATCCTGGGGGATTGTGGGCAGTCCTGCAGAATATAGGCAGTCCTGGAAATTATGGGTGGTCCTGGTCCTAGTCCTGGAGATTGTCTTTTTGTGAAAAGTGACAAAAAAAAAACAGAGAGGGGAAAGTCTTTTTGGCTTTTTAATAATCACTGGAAGCTCAAGGACAAATCATATTTCTTGTCCGTTACTGCTGCTTTGAGTCTCATTTTCTTTGCTGATCTGCTTGATGATGTGAGCAGTTCATATAATACTCCTCGCCAGCTGCCCTTCCAGTATATGGCCATCCTATTAACATAAATATTCCCCCTCCTGGCCTTTCTGTTAGCTACTAACAGCACCTCCATATCTTTTGATACAATGTGATTAATTGTGGATTTAATAAGAGCCTTAAAACCTTGAGATGTGTGCTCATGTTTTTTATGATGTAATCACCAAACACACCCAGCTAACACTGAAAGCTTTTAGAGAAGTAAATATTGGCATTTTATCACAGAGCATCAGGCTTCAATGAGCCATATTATTAGCTAAAGCAGTAGATGGCTGTGTGGATTCACTTGGAAATTTTTTGGTAATGTTCATTTAGCAAAGGGTGAAATATTAAGGAAAAAAAAGCCACAAAATGTTATAGTTAAAGATATGGTGTTCCAAAAATATAACAGTGCTAATCCAGGATCATGTTCTTTTGCTTCACATCCTTTTGTTGGAAATTCTCTTTATGAAATATAAAAAGGCACTGTATGTGGCTCATATATCATTGCCATTTTTTCACGATTGGGAGCATTTAGTTTGGACATTCCTTTTCTCCGGAGCAGACTCATTTTCACGAGTGGCTGCTTGCGTTATCCAGGCTCGCTGTAGCGTTCTGACAGAACTTCACCTCATTTCAGGTCCAGGACTGGCTTTATCTGTTTTATATGAAGTGGAACAGATATACACAGATCACATCCTGATATCCAACACAAAGCAAAGAGGACAGCGGGGATATAGAAAATATATAGGAAAACATTGCTGCATCTGATCCTGTAACAGCAGAAGCATATCAGTGTACAGCTAAAACTATAGAGTACAATGTGTTTTATTTGCTATGTAAGGAATATGTGTTGTTCTTAAAGTAAAATACTAAGTGATTAAAATTATTATGATGTATTCCTCTTATATAACACAGGAATTTTCCAGTTACTTTTTTTTGTATTTATTAAATAAATTGTCATACGTTTTATCCATTAATTGTTAGATTTAAGATTGTGAAATGTAATTTCTGTACAACCTTTAATGTGGTACAGAAAATCTCACCTTGTTAATGAGCTCTTACTATAGAAATTGGACCATTATAATGAGTGCATAAATATAAACCTGTGATTTGCAGCTGCACTACTGACAGAGCTGCAATTACTGAAAATTAATCAACACCTTCTGACCAATCAGAATTGAGAATTCAACAGCAATGTGAGAGGTGAATTTGTTAATTTTGGTTTGGAGAGAGGATCAAACTTCAGTTGATGAATGGGAAAGGGCTAGAAGGCTTAAGGTTTCTGCTAGAAGGCTTAAGGTTTCAAGGTTTTTGCTATCCTTTCCTGAGTTTGGATAATTTGCAATACCTTTGTCTGGAAAAAATTATTTATGTTTTTGAAGAAATTTTGTGTTATTTTGGAATAAATTATCAATTAATTACCTGTCATCTGTTGAAAACATGGACAAACCTAGCCTTTCAACGTAGTGCATCATTTTATCAATCTTTTCGTAGAATATGCATGTGGCATCTCTCTCTCTCTCTCTCTCTCTCTCTCTCTCTCTCTCTCTCTCTCTCACTCATTCGCTCTCATGTGTGTCTCTGTGTGTGTGTGTGAGAGAGTAATGGAAGGCACATGAACAAAAGAAGCACATGAACAACAATGGTATGATAAAATTCAATTAATATATCAAAACAGCATCTGAGGAAGATGAGACTGACTCCTAGAACTTCTGGAGTAGGCATATGAAGGACTTCCAATGGCTTTACTATTTGAGCATGAGTATCTTGGCAGTACCTGCAACCAGTGCACCAGTTGAAAGGGTGTTCAGCCATGGAGGCCTTATCATGTGCCCCAACCACACTAGACTCACAGAAAAGGCCCTGTCAAATTTGATATTTTTGAAGTGCATTACTGTCAATCAAAACACCCATTTACTAATTCTCATATTTTCTAAACCCATATTAGAAAAGTTCTAAGTTTTGTTGTTATGTTGTTATGTTTTTTTTTTTTGTTTAGTGGAAATTCAGTTTTTATTTTCAAATAAAGTTTGAACTTTGAATATGAATAAGCCTCCTCAAATTAATAAATTTACATGTATTTTTGTATTGTTATTGATTGACTCTAACTACGTAGACAGGTGGAGTTAGACCACTACCTCCATTACCTCCGCTAGAATCCTAGCACTAGGCCTTAGTACTATGACTTTCCACAGATCATATATTTTGTCTATATAACTTTGTAAATAAACTTTTGGTCATGAGTATTTTTTTTTCAATAAGGCATGAAAGATATAACGTTCACTGACTTGAGACTCGACTCGCAGTCATGAAGAAAGACTCCAGACTTGACTCAGACATCAGTGTTACAGACTTCAGACTTGACTCGGACTCCAGTTTAAAGACTTCAGACTCAGATTTTAAATGAAAGACTTGTGAACATCACTGGTTTATGGAACTACAAGTGTCTCTCTAAAGTTTACTGAACAATACATGAAAGAGAAGTTGATAACATTGAAGTTGATGAAAATGTCTAGTGAAGCCTAATAAAGTGGTTCATCTAATGCATATTCTACATATTTGAAAGCTGAAGCAGGACGGGCTGCTTTAAGAACAAAGGTTAAAGCATTGGACCAAAAACTTGCGTTAGACATGGAAGAAGCAAAGGTAAAGATGAAAAAAGAGGAATGGCTTGCATTGGAGTCTAAACTGGCTGCTGCAGAGGCCAAACTGAGGTACAAAACCCAGAGTCTAAAATACTGCAAGTAGTTCATATCAATACCCTTCTGGAACATCTACCCAGTACAGAGCTTCTGCATTAAAACTAAATGGTCATACAGAGCAAACAGTGGAAATAAGTGAATTTAATGCTACAACATCTGCATATGAAAACAGAATCAATGAGTCCCAATGAAGGTACCACTGCACCTCATTCCAGCAATACTGTCTTCACTTATATTTTGAGAAGACAGAATTAACTGAACTACTGCTGGTTAAACAATAGAACTTATATCTCTTTGTGGCGGCGGGGGCATAGTTTAGCTTCAGTTGTGGATGCACAGGAGGCACTGGATTGCACAAAGAACTTGAAACATCTTGCTCCAATGGAAGCTTTTGATTGCACAAAAGGATCAACTACAGCTGGACTATGCTAGCCTCCATACCACAAGCAGACAGATCAAAAGAAGTGAAAGATATTGATCTTGCCACCAATACTTATCCCATGGAATGAACTTTAGGTATATGGTGGCATGTAGAACAGAACAAATTAAAGTTTGCAGTGAGTATCAAAAACCAACTATGAACCCAAGAGGAATATTGTCACCTATCTATTGTCACCTATCCTGCAAGCACAATTATGCCTGGGAGAAAGAACTTCCAAAACTATATGTGCAAAGGTAGGAAGAGTGGAAAACAGGACTACATCTAATTGAACGGCTCAGCATTGACAGATATATCAAACCAAAACACTTTGGCCAAGTAAAATCTTCAAAGCTATAATCAATTCAGTGCATTGTTCATGTGCTATGGAAAAATCTATGGTCGTGCCCTCAAAGCAAATGACATTGCCAAGAATGGAACTGAGTGCAGCAGTACCTGCTGAAGGAGAAAATAATACCTGACCTTCCAACATTTAGCTATGTTTGGGTGGACTCCTTTGGACCCATTATGTTGAAAAGGGGACGTAATAATGTTAAGAGGTATGGTATTATGTTCACTTCTTTCACCACCAGAACTTTTCACCTTTAAATAGCACATTAGACACTGACTCATGCATTAATGCAATTCATTGGTTCATAAGTAGACATGGACAGGTACAAGAAATAAGATCAAATAATTTCACTTCAGTGGAATGTGATTTGAAAAATGCTGTAAAGAAATGGGAAACAGAAAACTTCCACTAGCACTAGCAAACTGGAAACAGATGGACCTTAAACCCACCAGGTGCAGAACACTATAGAGGTGTTTAGGAAAGATTAATCAAACAGGTCAAACAAAGTTTGGGAAAGATGAATCAAACAGACAGATTGCTCAAACAAACCTTGCATGATGAGTCACTTCATATTGTTATGTATGAATCCATTATCAACATTTGCTCACTAACAACAATGTCCGACAATCCCAGTGACCTTGAACCCCTGACGCCAAACCATCTTTTACTTCTGAAAGGACAGCCCACATTACCACCTGGTCTATTTGACCAAACTGACTTGTATACCAAGGTGCCAATGGAAGCAAGTCCTGTATCTTTCAGACCAGTATCTTTCAGAAAAGATAGGGTGAGGGAGTATCTTCCAATACTGCAAGAGAGACAAAAATGGAATTGACAGAAAAAAATCTTGGAGATACTACAAGATCCTACAGCTCCAAGCTCTTCTTGATAAGGTTACTGGAACAAATGCAGATTCAAAGGAAGCTGATTGTAGTTTACGTTTTAAAACTCGATTAAATAAAGATCACAGAATGACCAATCATTAAGTTTGCCTGTTGATGGAGAATCCAACAATAGTAATATGAATGGACTGAGCTGTATTGCATAGAAAATGCAGGGCTAATGCATGGAGTGCTGTATGGACGGTTTAATTTCTACTTCATGTACCATTACTTAGAGAAACTTCACATTCTTGCATGACGTAATGAATTAATAGACTTTGAATTATATATGTTAAAATTTGTGACTGCAAATGACTATTGCACTGTATATATGTACATAGCTGAATATTATAGCTCCATGTTCAAGCATTAGTTATTGTTTTCTTCAAGAAAGTAACAATAAGAGGCCTGGTGTGCAGAAGCCATGTATGTATGTATTTCTGTATGTATGTTCTCCTAAGAACACTAAGCAGATGGGAATTAGCACTGAAGTGAACACATCCTCAGAGATCAATGAAGACTAAGAAAAGAATCAGTTTTGTCCCTCAGTGTGGCAGTTTTCAGTCTGATCTCAAGTTTATTGTGAATATTAACATGAGTAAATGAAAATTCCATAAAATCCCAAAAACCTAATAATTCTGATCACCCCCATGAAGATATTTTATTCTACGAGCAAGAGAAGTGTTTGAGGAAAATAATGACTAATGTTTTTTTTGTCTGCACACTGTCTCACCCTCTATCCCTTTCACTTCATCATTTCTCTCTTTATACTCCCCCTCATGATGAAAGAAAACTTGTGTCCTTCCTTTCTAGGCTCTGTCCCGAGGCAGAGGCTCTCTGACAGGAATGATGTGTCTGCAGTGTCTTCTGTAATTAGTGTTAACTCCAGAGACCACACACATACACACACACACACACACACTTTCTGTCCTACATGACCTCTGTGACCTTGGGAACTACACTGCCTGCTGTGTGCTTCTGAAAAATGAGCAACCTGAAATGAACTTATGCTGAACAGTAGGGGTTTAATTGACCTTCAAACAATGGAACGGGGGTTAAACAGAAAGAGAAGAGGGTGTTACATTTGAGACACTTCTTGTGGCCTCACCACAACTTCTTAATGGAAAATTTATTCAAAAGAGTGTTATCAAAAAATTATTTAGACATTTAAAGTTTTACAAGATCCAGTAAGATTTATTTCCCTGCACTCATACAGTGTTATTGTTGTAATCAATAGACTGACAGTATTACAATAATTCATTGTAAGCATATGATGGATTTGTTTCTAATAACTACAATAATACAAAGTTTTCCTAATCATTTCAAATCAAATATTTACACCATAATGCTGGTGAAATCTGATTGGTTAGAAGGTTTGAATAATTTGAGTAGTTTTATAAAATGTGCTTGTTGTAATTATTGTTTCTATGTTAACAGCTCATTCATAGGGACATGTATGGCAGACATGCCACACAGATTTTTTTAAATGGTTATTTAACAAAGAAAAATGTGTAATAGTTGATATGGTGAAGTTTTATTTATTTTATTTAACATTTATGGAATGAGTCTCCAGTGTTGGCACTTAAGGTAAAAGGTAAGAGAGAGAGAGAGAGTGAAGGAATAACATTTTGTGGATGTTACATAGATGAAAAAGTATGATTGTGCATGCTGTTACATTTTCCTATAAAGGCAATATGTTAATATGTTGTAATTTTTATTAAATTGCTATGGTTTAAAAGCATTAAACCACTTCAGGAAGTGCTGTTGTAGGAAAATAATCAACTTCAGAGTGTTACAGTAACTCCATGCTTCATCATATGCTTCATCATACCACCCTGTCACTCAGTATTTTACTATGACATCACAGGGTTTATCACTTAGATAAACAGAGAAAAGATGAGGGAATTCAGGAATTAGCAGAAACACACACCTACACAGTTCTTAGTGTACAGAGAACTCTCTCAGAAATCTCTGTTTCAGTTCACTCCATCACTGTGTATTTATATAAAGGTCAGGAGTTGAAGTAAATGTGGATGAATGGCAGTTAGGCAGGTTAGCATTTCTTCTTTCTCTCAAACTGACATTGATTTACAGGGTTAAAGAAAGAAAATGGAAGTGTGTAAGGTGCAGAAGCGAGGTACAAAAGCTTCAAAGACAAGTTCAGGGTTGTGCAGAGTTCATGTCAAGATTGAGGATGTGACCTGTTAGGAGGTCCTTTTTTCGTTGTATAAGACGTTTATCATTGAACATGTCCATTTTCACAGTGAAACAGAGAATGTTTTTAAACCTGTTTTCTTGATGCTGCATGCTAACAGGCCTGCATGTTTTAGCCACTAGCTGATCTTTCAGACAAAGAATATTGGGATAGTGTAGAACCCAGGTATGTGAGGGTGTGGAGGAAGACTCAGGAGGCAAGCAGAATTTTAGCCAAGCTCCATGCTCATGGCATGTGTATGGGTGTGTGGGTGTGTGTGTATCTCTCAGGCTCTGCCAGCAGTATCACACTCTCTCTCTCTCTCCCTCGGCCTCCTCAACATTCACAGCTGACGCTTGACCACACCCCCACTGCCACATACACCCACTGCCTGACTCAGGCCAGGGAGCTGTCCAGGATGCAGCTGAGAGCCCTCTCTGGCGGTAGAGATAATCCGCTACCACCGTCTTTGTCCTAGCTTGTGGAACACCTGGAATTTGAATACCTACAAGTGATTCTGAACATTGACATCCTTTATTTGATGGAACCATTAGAGTGGGGCGTAATTGGAACAGAGAGTAAAAGGGTGCCCCAGTAGGTTGTACCAGAGGGTGAGGACTGCCCACTTGATGGCCAGACACTCAATTCTTCTTGATTGTGCTGTACCTGGTCTCCCTTACTGATAGCTTCTGTCTGATGTACAGCACGGGGTGCTCCTCCCCCTCCAGTCAGTCTGCAGAACAAAAGCAAGAGAAAAAATCAGATGAATGCAATAGCAGACCCCAACACAAAACTGCTTTTACCTTAGACTCACACAGTTTCGTCCACTGGACCAGATCTGCCACTCCCTTTTTATTGAGGTCAGTCAGCGGTATGGTGACATTCAAAAAATAAGGTACAAATCTCCGATAATAGTCAGCCAGTCCCAGGAACTGCCTCACCCTTTTTTTTTGGTTTTGGCTCTCAGGCAGGCTGCATTCACTTCTGTCTTATCAATTTGGGCCCAAGTGGAAGCCCAAATACCATACTTTACTTTAAATGATTATGTCATTCAATTCAATTCAGTTTTATTTGTATAGCGCTTTTAACAATGGACACTGTCGCAAAGCAGCTTTACAGAAATAAA
>CM074970.1:3895546-3915122 GCA_037577455.1 Pangasius macronema
GGTGGAGTGGGTCAGCCCTGCGGAGAGACGGGCCTGCAGGAACTCCAGCACTGTACCAACTGGGCAGTGAACAGGGTAGAGCCGGTGGTCTCCACACCAGGAAGTGAAAAGTTTCCACCTCAGGGCATACAGTTTCCTCGTTTAGGGAGCTCTGGACTGGAGGATGGTCTCAGCAACCTCGGCTGAGGGACCGGAAGCTCTGAGTTGTGCCCCCTCAGAGGCCACACCCACAACTTCCACAGAGCCGTCGAGAAGGGAAATCAGGTCCGAGAACCATACTCGGCCCAGCCAGAATGGGGCTACTAGCAGCAAGCGAACCCTGTCCCGGTGCACTCTCTCTAGAAAGGCGTAGAGACGCGGCCTCGGCCACGTCTGTACCATAGCATCCAGTCCTAGGGGAGCTGGATGAGTCTGAGAGAACCAGAGGGGACAGTGCGATGTCTCCTGAGTCGCAAACAGATCCACCTGAGCTCGGCCTGGAGCCTCAAGGTGGAGCCTCCATTCCCCAGGCATCGCCCCCTGCCTCGACAGGGCATCTGCTCTCATATTGAGACGGCCAGGGATATAAACTGCTCTCAGCGAGAGGAGTTTCCCCTGGGACCACACAAGGTTCTGGAGCACCACCCTGTAAAGGTGCAGACCTCCCTGGTGGTTGATATAAGAGACCACTGCCGTGTTGTCAGTGTGCACCAACACGGGGCAACCTCTTAGGTCTGGGAGAAAGTGTTTCAGTGCTAGAAACATGGCCAGCATCTCCAGGCAGTTGATGTGCAAAGTGAGATGGCGGCTGCTCCACAAACCACGGGCAGAGCGGCCACTCATGACCGCTCCCCATCCGGTGAGAGATGCATCCATTGCTAGCGTTATGCGGCGACAAGGAGCTCCCAGCACCAGGCCCTGAGACAAGAACCCAAGTTCCCTCCACATGTCTAAGGCACGTAGGCACCGCCGCGTAACCTTGATCATGCAGAGCGGGTTTCCCCTCAGGGAGAACCCCCTGGTCTTGAGCCACCATTGTAGGGGTCTCATGTACAGCAGGCCAAAAGGTATTAAGTTGGACGCAGCTGCCATCAGAACCAGCAGTCTCTGAAACTGCTTCACAGTGAGTGACCGGCCTTCTCTCACTCTCGCGACTGATGTGAGGATTGACTCGATCCGAGCAGGAGACAGGCATGCCTGCATCATGGTCGAATCCCACGCCTTGTCCAGATAAGTGATTCTCTGTACTGGAGAAAGCACACTTTTCTCTGCATTTAGACTTAACCCCAGCTCTTTCATATGGGTGAGAACAACATCTCCATGCCGAAACGCCATCTGCTCTGATCGAGCTAATATCAACCAGTCATCAATATAAGTCAGTATGCGGATGCCCCGGAGTCGCATAGGAGCCACAGCAGCATCCACACACTTCGTGAAGGTGCGGTGTCAGAGTGCTCTGCCGAATGGCAGAACCCAATAATGGTAAGCTTCACCCCCAAAAGCAAACACCAGGAACTTCCTGTGTTGAGGAAGGATGGAGATATGGAAATATGCATCTCTTAGGTCGATCGTGACAAACCAGTCCTCGGAACTGATCTGAGACACAACCTGTGTTACCATGAGTATCCTGAACTTCAGTCATGCAACTGAGAGGTTCAACTGCTGCATGTCCAAAATGGGACGCAGCCCTCCACCCTTCTTGGGAACAATGAAGTACCGGCTGTAGAACCTGGACTCTCTTTTGCCAGGAGGAACCAGGAGAGTGTGCACTTCCTCTTCCATTACCAGAGCCTGCTCGGGATCCACCAGAGTGGGAAGAACCCCAGAAAAGCGGGGTGGAGGAGAGCCTTCCAGACCCGCTATGTTCCCGGGCAAGAACTGGCAGAAACGCTTGCTGGAGACCGCTGTGCCCTGAAACACCATAGGTGGCAGGGTTGGCAGAACGATCTCCCGAGGGCAATGAGGCAAGATGGGCACCGTATAATGAGGTGTACACCATCCCGCCCCAGAGGACCCCACCCTCGGAAGCCCTGGGCCCAAGGCGTCAGGGCTTCTTAGCCGCGGCCCTCCTTGACAAAACAACGGTCCGTCTTCATGTCAGAGGGACCGGGCCCAGAGCACCACCAAGACTCCCGGTCTCCCAGTCTGTTTCTGTGCCTTCTTGTGAGAGGAGGAAGTACATGGAGGGGGCTATCCCCGCCCAGCAGCCCCACGAGCCAGAGAGAGTCGAGGAACAAACCGCTGGAACATCGTCGCCTGCGTACGAGCCTGCTAACAGTGTCGCCGAACAGACCAGAGGGTGCCAGCAGGGCATCCATAAGAACAGGGTCAGCCAGAGGTGTCTCTCCGCCGCCACCAGGACTGCCATAGACCGGCTGATAGCACGGGCAGTCTCCTTGGTGCTGCGGAGAGAAAGATCAGTGGCCTACCTGAGCTGTGTCACATGCTCAGACGGCATCTCCCCGTGCTCATCCAGCTCTTTGAGCAGTTCGGCCTGGTATGCCTGCAGCACCGCCATGGTGTGCAGACACGCACCAGCCTGACCTGCTGCCGTGTACGCCTTGCCCACCAGTGCTGTGGTGGTCCGCAGCGGCTTGCTGGGCAGCGCCGAAGCCTTCAGGGACGATGCAACACTAAGATACAGATAGCTAGCTAGCATCTATTCAACCCTGGGCATCGCCCTGTAGCCTGTATGGTCCAGCCCCACCGTGTTAGCATAGTAAGAGGAGGTGGAACTGAATAAATGGGCTGAAAAAGGCCTCCTCCATGACCTCGACATTTCAGTGTGGAGGCTGGGGAAAAAAAGCAGGCTCTGGCATGGAGGTGGTGGCTTACTGTGCAGGAAGTGCTCATCTAGCTTGAACCCCTGCAGTTCAACCTGCGTTTCAGTGGGCCATTCAATGCTAAGTTTAGCAACGGCCCGCGAAACCACCTCCAGCAACTCCTCATATTGTGGAGACTGCGACAAATCAGGGTCGGCGCCCTCCATGTCATCCTCCTCGGAGGAAGACAGGTGGAGCACCGGGCCTGCTCCCCGGGGGGAAGAAACCGTAGAGCAGGCTTCCGAATCCAGAGAGCGGACAGTGGATCTGGAGGGTGAGAAAGGAGAAAGGGACTCACCCGCAGAAGCGAGGCCGGCACCGCAAGGCAGGCGAGTGAAGGCTCCCTCCTCAAAGACAGCCTTCCGGGAGTGAAGCATGCGCAGCAGCAAACGCTTGCAATGCGAGCAGCTGGCTCTCTCGAGAGCCGACTATGCGTGCTCCGCTCCCAAGCAGACAATGCAAAGACTGTGTGTATCCCCGCCCGTAATATAAGGCAGGCAGGGAGGAGCACACAGCCTAAAACACTGTCCGCTCTCGCCCTTATGTTTAGTTTTGTCCTTGGCCTTATGCATTGGCATGCCTCAGACAACACGAAAAAGACAAATAATGGACAAACAATGTGACATAGAGCACTTGCCGAATGACAGAAAGCTAGTGTGGTGCTTAAGAGAGTTTTCCACATGTTTAATGAACAGATTAAACAAATTATCCATAGTTCTTATGAGAATGATCAGAGGAAAGGTCTATGAAACATCTATCAAATTTTTTTTTTAAACCACATCACCATTTTTGGTGCACCTGGATGGCAGTTGCTGCAAAGTTTGAAGCATACAATTGTCTGGAATGTCTTTGTATGCGTAGCATTAAGATAGATAAAGCAATATCTTTATGGACCTCACTTTGTGCACAGGGGCATTGACATGCTGGAACAGGTTTGACCTATGCCTCTTAGTTCCAGTGTGACAATGCCCCTGTGAACAAAGTGAGGTCCATAAAGATATTGGTTTGTCAAGGTTAGTGTTGAAATGGAACTCAAGTGGCCTGCATAAATCCCTAACCTCATTCCCACTGGACACCTTTGGGATGAACTGGAACGTCAACTGTGTGCTAAGCCTTTTCTCCCAACATCAGTGCCCAGCTTAATTATGCTCTTGTAGCTGAATGGGCACAAACTCCCACAGCCATGCTCCAAAATCTAGCGAAAAGCCTTCTCAGAATAGTGGAGGATGTTATAACCACAAAGAGGGGACGATCTCCATTTTAAAGCCCATGGTTTTGGAAAGGGATATTCAGCAAGCTGATCTGGCTGTGATGGGAAGAAAAAAATCTGATTTGTCTGAATCACATATGATAAATAAAAAATGAAAAACATTCTACTTGTCAATATTTTTATTGAAAACTCTGCTTTCATAAGTATTCAACCCCCCAGTTTCTGGCAGCTCCAGATGTGAGATAGTGTTAATGAGGACACAGTTGACTTATCATTGACCTTCACCTGTGAAATATCAAAGCAGCTCCCAATTTCCCAAAGCCACCTCTGTTGAACCGTCATTGAAAAGAATGTCTCTTTGAAGGAAAGGAGTGAAAATGCAGACTAGGGAGTATTCTAAGAAATAAAAAGATAAGGTAACAGAATTTCATATCTTAGGAATATGGTGTAAAATTATATCTAAGAGGCATCTGCTGTGGACATCACAGTAAGTACTGTTGGATCAATAGTGAGGAAGTGGAAGCTGCATCACACCATCCAAGCACTACCTAGGTAAGGCTGTCCTGCAAGGTGGTTCTACCAAATAATCTGAAGGGGTTGAATACTATGCAAGCAGCATTTTTCAAGTTTTATTTTTTTAAAGATCTTCTGACAAATAATGAATTTTGACTTTGAAAATTTACTTTAAGTAATAAACTTACTTTATTTACTTTAAGCAATAAAAATTCTGTCTGGAACAATCTGTGTAAGTGTTATTTGTAATCCAGATGAAACAGATTACTTTTAAGGGGGTTAAGTACTTTTGCAAGCACTGTATATCCATTTGAATAATTGGCATTTATAGGTTTCCACTACTTTAAAAATCTATTAACATTTGCTAGTAGTAGTAAATCATGTGCTAATTTTCATATAACAAAAATTATTTTTTCACTGAATAATCTAGCTGTTGTTTTATTGTTAATTGCTAATAAAGACTTGCAGCCTTCTGCCTATGGCCAAATCACAGCTGTGCTGATATTTGTATAACAGCACTCTTCCTTGTGCGATATTGCTTAATTATACACTGATTTACTGAAATCAAAAATGTTCATTCACTCATTGTTATTTTATATATTAACTGGGTCATTGTATATGTTATTAGAATTAAACAACAACTAAATTGTTGAATTTTGTCATATGCAAATGAGCATATATTTACTACTACCCCATTTGCATATTTTAATATATTTTTAACACAGTATAAGAAATTAATGTAAACTCAGTTAGAGCTGACCAACAATAACAGTGCTCACTGAGTTTAATGTACGTGTAGCATGTGTCATGACTAATTAATTATTTATTTTATTAATTAATTATTGAACTGCCTACAGTCACTAATCGCTCTCCCATTATAGACACAGAGCTGTCAATCATCCATTCACAGAAATAGCCAACAGCCTGCTTTATTTTCACCTTCATTAGAACAAATTTGAATTTTATTTCATGCAGAAATATTCCAAGCCAAGTGGCAGACTTCACATCAGTAACCTCGTTTTCTAATAAACATGACAAACCTGCTTAAAAATCACATTTATATTACTGTATTAAATTATCATGTAACATCCATCCTGCTAATGTGCTGCAGTCCTGCCATTAGCAAGAGTGAAAAACGACCTTTACAACATCAAGCATTTTTTTTTTTTGCCATTTTTGGAAAAACAAAAATCCTATTGATCTTTACGTATGATGAATTATGCATTATGATCTTTATATATTACATTATTATTTAAAGCATGTGAAGTGGCTGTGTCATTACAAAAACTGAAACTGATTATGCACACATCCAATCCATCAGTCAATCAGACTCTAATCAGAAAAAAGGGAATGAAAAACAATGGTCATACTCAAATAAGTGGAACGTGCCAGAACCATAAAAGAATATCAACAACTTCTTTCATATTTAAAAGACTTCAAAAGCAACATTTTCTGGGGTGGGGATACCCAACGCTGAAATGTGCAGAATTAGGTTAATATAACAGTGATGTCCCTTAGCTTATTTAATGCCATTTGTAATATTATTTTACAAAATTTCCTGCATTTTCCATAACCTGCCAGATCTAATTGCAGTCACTGGTATATTTGGCTCTAAAAATCAGCTTACCTTTGGAGTGCTTAGGAGTCGAAGCACTACTGAAACCCTATATTGATTATAATATTACAGACTATGCTGCTGTTGATGTCCAAATTCTGAAAGGTTAGAAGGTGTAGTAGTGCAAAGTGCACAGGTTTATATTAATATGCTCATTCTCATGTATGGCTTTCTATAGCAGTTGTTATTTAATAAGGGAAAAACTTGTAATCATTGCTATAGTGAAATTTACTGTAAGGAGAGGCTTATTTAACATTTATGGTAGGAATCTCCACTGTTCCAGTTAGGTGTAAAGCTGACACAGAATATTGGACTTTTTGGTTTCTTGATAACATATTAGACCCTAGCTGTCTTGAGGATAATGAACACACACACACACACACACACACACAAGCCCAGCAAGATAATGACATATTAAGCCAGAACCACCAGCTCTGTCTTCACGGAACGTCCCCTCACTACAAGATACACAATGTAACTCCGCCTCAACACACCACACCGTCACTCAGTATTTTACTATAACAGCACACATCACAATGTTACTAAATTACAGACCTCTTTGTAGGACAGTGCCATATTCTCAGCTCAGGGAGTGAACTAGCATTAGGTGTTAAATAGTGAAAAGCAAAAAATATGATTATATATATATATATATATATATATATATATATATATATATATATATAAATAAATCTTTCTTCCTGACTAAGATGGACTGAGAAACATTTTGAGGAAAATACAGGGACCACAATGTTCTGCTTGTGTAGCAATCATATTGCGTCAATTTAAATGCAGTCAGTCAGCAGCAGTTATGCCTGCAAGCCAGAGTTCAACTCCAAATCTCCAAACTCCACATGGCTCAGTAACCTGGGCACCGTGTCGGTTACATATATTTTCCTGTTTACTTCAGGTCTTTAAAAACTCAAATTATTTTTGCTTTGTCTCTGAGAGCTGTAACTTGACTCACTGCTCTACTGAATGCTGAAGCAGTGATACTGAGATTTCTGTTTTTATACACATGTGCAATTAGCTGATGAGTTAAATCAGGTGTGTTAACAAGTTAAAATGCCGCACTCTGCAGTTCTCTGCTGAAAAAAAGGGGGAGGGGGGTAAGTATCTGTTATGGGCTAGCCAATCAGAGCATTTAATGACCACTTAGCATAAAGCTTTTGCATTGCTGTGGCTACAATCAAAAACCTAGGCATGTGAAAAAAGCTATTTTTATAAATTAATGCATGAGTTGAGTTGCTTGAGCTACTGTTTGTGCAGAGTTTCTGTGCGTGTTCTTTTGCATTTCCTCCGGCTCTCTAGTTTCTTCCCACTTTCCAAAAACATGCAGGTAGGTGGATTGGCTACACTAAATTGCCCCCAGGTGTGAATGAGTGTGTGAATTTGTGTGTGTCGGTGCATTGTGAACTGCGATGGACTGGCATCCCTTCCAGGCTGAACTCTTCCACCTTGTGCCCAGTGTTGCTGGGACTGGCTCCGGATCCACTGTGACCCTGACTAGGATAAAGCGGTTACTGAAGATGAATGAATGAACGAATGAATGAATGAATGATCAGGGTACAGAATATAAAATAATACAGTGCAAAATAATAGGATGTACTGTATCAAGTGCTACTTTAAAAGCTGTGGAATAATGAATAGTGAAAGCTATATAATTTAATTAAAACAAATAGTGATTTATGTGAATTACAACTATGACTATTCAGGCAGCAATATTTTGTCAGTATGCTAGACTTCTACTGTTTAATGTTTATTTCAATGCTTGCCATCTTCTCATTCATACAGTAGTTGAAGAGGCATTTTCGCTCACTGACTGACTGACTCCCATTGTTGAAATGCACATGTACAATGGGTCTCGCTAGTCAAATTTCAATCTAGCTACCCTTGGCTAGCAAGCAGTGAGCAATACCAAAAACGTTCTGTGATATACATGCATCTACTGCATTTATTTGCAAGCTAGTCCAAGTCCACATCATTTTGGGATAGTTGCAAAGAGTTATAAACTACCCCAACTCCACATAATTTTGAGATAGCTACAGAAAGAGAGGTAGGTTGTCTAAAGTCGTTTTGTTTCATGTAGGCGTGTGTACTTGCATTAAATATTAATGATGCTAATAACTTGTAATGAAATGAATTGGTGCGAGGATGAACTTGTATGACAAATGCCGGTGGTTGTCCGGCAAACTAGACTTGCCTAGTCTTGTTTTGTTTTTCATTTTTAAATTGTCTCTAGCTTTTAGGTTACGTCATATTACATTTGGCAGCAAAAGGGAAAAAAGCTATTGCCTTCTCCAGTCTGCATTTTCTATCCATGATTTTTTTTTTTTCAGGCTTAAAGGCAAATGCTTGTTTTTAAATTTGGTGGCCTTGATGATCTCTAAAAACCCTGTCTCAAATGCTTCTACTCAAGAAAAATCTTGTGAAGTGAAAATCTTGCCAACAGTGAAGGTGGGAATTAAACGCAGATGATGATTTAATAATCTAAATGGGAAGCCCAGAAAATCAGCTTAAGTAGCTGTGTAACCTGAGCAGATTTCCCCATGTAAACATTGATGTAACTTTTGGGCTTAAGTTGTGAACTCTGAATACAGACCTTTTAGTGCAGTAGAGTTTAAGGGTGTAATTGTTCAAATACACCATCTACCCTTTTGCTAGAACTTTCTAAATATGTGTAAATTATGTTTAAAAATAACATTTCATCCAAAATCAAAACTTCAGTAGATGATTGATTGATTGATTGATAAGATTTGCACTAGACATAAAGATAAATGTCTTACAGATCCTCACTAACGAGTCGTTCATTCATTTCCTTTCAAAAGTAAAGTGAACATGGAGAGCATCTGATTAACTTCTGAAACACTACAGACTTTAGATTTAAAAAAAAAAAATACACACCAATTATCAGTGCAGCGATGTCGGGTTTCACGCCTCAATGCTTTCTCGCCTTGAGTCGTTCACTTGCTGACTAATTAGCATCAGTGAAACGAGCTCGGGAATATTTCTGAAGGGTAATTACGGTGTTTTACATCCCGCTGCCCGGCTGAGTTTAAATTAGGAAGCGTCTCCTAATTGTTCCCGAGAAGGCTGGGTGAAGTGCACTACAGTTTAAGTGCACTGCTCAAGAACTCAACTGACTTTCTGCTGCAACTTTCTGACAATTTAAAGTTCACAGTTACATTCAGACCAGAAAAAGGGGAAGTGCACACCAAAGCACACCAACTTTCTGCTAGAGATTTCTGTTTTTTCTTTCAGAAAGATATAATTCTGCACCAAAGTATAATTTACTTGTTTTCATTAGTAGTAGCATTGTTTCTGTCTGTCACTGGCCAGGCTGTACTCGATTCATCAAAATCAGACAACATCAATAGTTTTTTTCCCCCTTATTATAACAATTTGTCTGTAACAGCTTGAAAATAGTGTTAAAAACAGATATGGTGCTGAAAAGTTAAGCCGGGGGTGAAGCAGCAACATCTTCCACCAGAGGCACATTTATATATCTGCCAGTGAGTGCCCTAAATAATCAACTTTCTGCCATACCCTTAGCCTACATGAAATTTTGTCATAAGAAAATTAGGTAGATTGAAATGCATTTCAGTTCTACAGGATAGGAAAGAAAAATGACACATGTAAGTACCTCTTAAACACTACTGCCAAAACTAAAACATAATAGGCCAGGACACAAAGTAACCTAACAATACAATGAGCTATATCCAAATTGCATATATACCATAACACTGAGATATGTAACATCAAGGAAAATGCATATACATTTGACCAAACACATCTAGCTACTATTATAATTAACTATAAATATATTATAAACATAGTATTAGGCCCAGCGTTCTCACTCACCAAGTTAGGTGTTGGCTCTTTAGGACAAAAGTGTTTCTCCTTGCCGCTGTGTGCTTGATGAATTCATAAACTATGACATCCAGATTACAATTCTTTGAGATATTTTTGTGACAGTTTAAAGAAGCAATAGTCGATTTTTTTTATATACAAGATATACATTTGTATAACCTGAAAAATATGCTAAACATAAAAAAATGATGGTTTAAGCCATGGTCTTAGCACCAGTGTATTATGTGGCTGAAACAAAAACAATTGCGAAAATGAAAATGGATTTCGCACTGTAGCATAATTATTTGGATGGGCCTTGTGGCAGTCATTTTATAGACATACACCTTAACTCCGCCCCCCAATGTAGCTTCCTGGGAGAAAAAATGGAATCCTGTAAGCTCCCAGTGCAGCCAGATAATATTTTTTTCTTAAAAACCATGCTGTGCTTCGGAAAAATATACTTAAAAATATACATAAAATGCAATAACACCAGGATAAACACTGGCAGGGCTTTTCCAAGGTGGAGTATTTTTATTACAAATGAAGGAATGAAGCTGTACATGGAATTAGCAATGTTGTTCCTGGACAGGTCAGTAAACGCAATCTATATAAAGCTTTGTACTGTTTCAGAGGCCTTCTTCACATAATGGATCCAGTAGATAGGATTTATCACTTAGAAAGGTGGGCCAGGAAATGCTTTGGATTAACCACCCTGAAATAGTGAAGACTTACTCAGGATATGGAAGTCTAATCGTCATTCATAACAGTGAGCCAGATTTTGTGCTATAACTTGGCCAAGAGGGCCAAAGCTAAATGCTAAAATGCTAAAAATTACCCATGGAGACACAGAGCTCCGATGCTAGCTGCTGTAACAAGTAGAATACCTAATGCACCTTCAATATGGTAACACAGTTCAGTCTCCTTTGCCCAACTAAGGATCTAAGATGCATAGACCTGAAAAAGATGTCACAGGGACAGTGTTGCGAGTTCCAAAATGGTTCTAAAAGAGTCTTCCTGATTTGCTTTCAGTAATTCTACTATGTTTTTAAAAGTAGTTAGTAGAGCTATGTGCAGAAATGCACGATGATTTCACAGTCACACTTTCCTGTCACAAAATCCTCAATATCTTGCTTGTGTTTGAATGCAGAAGGATTGAACCTATAATCCAGAGATAATGATGCAGCGTCCATTACCTCTGTGCATTGCTTCTCGTGACTGAAAGCTGTGTGGTGGCGCACACCCATCTTCCTTTTTTTTTTCTTAGTCTTGGCCCAGTCAGACTCTCCAAGTTTAGGTCATCATGGTCATGTTTTTCCAAAATTCTTCAAATCCTTTTTCACAAAACATGTCATGTCCTTTCTGAGTATTTCATTCATCTGGGCAACATTGTGTAGGTGTGTCAGGTGGCAGATATGGTGGCAGGTGCAGGTAGAATGCTTTATTTAAAACTAGCAAGCATTTCCAAAATGTAAGGCAAGGTAATCGTCATAAAAGAGGCAAGGGTCAGAAGATGTACAAACAGACTGAATCACGCAAGGCACAAAATTAAAAAAACAGAAAACCAGACAGCAGATTAAATACCAGAATATCAAAAACAGATAGGATATAAGGCTTGGTAATATAAGGCAAAAATACAGTGAGCAGATACTTCACAAAGAACTATAGGTTTGTAGGAGCTTATATAGGTTATATTTATGAATAAGCCTGAGTGTGTGTGATTTAGTATGATATGTATGATGCCGTCAGATCACGAATAAGCACAAAAGTTGTGAAAGGCTGGAATGTTAAGATAAGACCAAATTAAGATGTGTCATACAGTGGATGTACAGGGCTCGAGGCTCCTCTTCTTGTACACAAGCCTGTAAACCTCTTGAAATTCCAGAAACATTTGCTGAAATTGGACTCTTCATCTGTGTGAACCTGTTTTGCTAATCTCTGGCATGCAAGACACTGGACAGATGATGCAACACCCAACAAAGCAATCCTTGCCTCAGGCATCTGCTTTTGCTTACATAAAGTATGATCAGTTAAAGCATTAACACCAGCATTGGCAAATTCATCAAATGAAAATAATCTTTTTAGCACTTTTGTCCAGCTTGAAAAGTCGTCTTTTACAAAAGCCTTGTCTGATTCTTGGCCACATGTAGTAGATGGAAGTGGGGCATGTATGTCTTTAGCTGCAGAGCAGATTTCACAGAATATCTTGTCTTTTAATCCATCATAAGCAATTTCTGCCTCTTTAACCGGTCTCATTAAAGCCTTCCTTCTCCATAGTAGCTTGGGAGCTCGAGCACCCACAGGAAAGGTGGGAGCACCCATGGAGAAGCCTGGGCTTTATGCTGCGTTCATGGGGCCTTCTAAGTAGTAATTTGCCTTGGGAAGTGAAAAAAATAAACATGAACGCATCCATGAAAGCGTTTGCTCTGTCAGAGCATGTAAAGCTCATAAAAAGCTACTTTAATGACACTTTTACAGTTACAGGCCTGAGGTACCATTCTACCATTCTACTAGTGAATATTCATGCAACATTTTGGACTGAGTTTGTAGATCAGCAACAACATGGACAATACCGAGTAGCATTAGCAACAAGCTAGCCAGCAGAGGCCTCAGCACAGGCCTTGTGCAGAGCTGGAGAGGTCTTGGTGCCTGCTGGGAAGGCTCGAGCACAGGACTAGAGATGGAGAGGCTTTAGTGCTGAGTTTGGCACCAGCCTTGAGCTGGATAGCCCCATCCCCACCCCCAAAACATTTTCTAGGGGACACTCCTCTGAGTCTTCAGATCTGCTTGCCTAATGCAGGTTACATGAGTAGCTACAATCTTTGCACTCTCTTCTCTCACTGTAGCAGTTTGCAAGGGCTATTTGTGCCAAGGAGATGGAGGAGAATTCCACAAGAAGAAACTGTGATCAATGTGATCCTTTCCTGTTGCCATAAGTCCCTTAGCAGCCTCCCTGGTAAGATTTTGTCTTTTTTTTTTGGACATTTTGGAGGTACGTCTGGTTCTTGATAATGTCACATTGGTGCTCCATTTTCTCCACTTGTTGATTATGTCCTTCACTGTGTTCCATGGTACATCTAATGTTTTGGAAATTTTTTGTACTCCTCTCCTGATCGATTCCTTCTGACTTCAGCAGTCAGATGAAACCAAGAAGATGCAAAAGAAAATCCTACAGAAACTTCAGAATAATTTCATTGATGACAGCTGTAGGATAATTACAGTTGAACATGAGATTGAATGTGATTGGTTCATTCTGAAAACAGCCACATCCCCAATAAAAAGAATGTGCACAGTTATTCAACAAGGTTATTGTATTTTCCTTTTTTTTTTTTTTTTTATAATGTTTCTGATTGTTTTTCAATCAATTTTTGTACATTGTAATTTCACATTGATGGTAGAAAAAGTTCAGACATTATTTGTCTTGGTTTAGTTTTTTTTTTTTTTTTATCATAAAACCTTGTAATTTTTTTATATCCACTGTAATTAAACTTCCTGAAAATCCTCAAATCGTTGTTTGACAATGTTGCCTGCACCAGGAAAGATCTTAAATAATTTACAAATTATATTGTATAGAGACTTTAAATTGTGCCTTGATGCACAGAGTTTTACAATTTATCAGTGAAAAAAACAATGGTTTTATTTTTGTCTGAATAATAAATAAGCACTTCATGGAAGTTTAAGATTTGCATTTATTCACTGTTTGATTTTGAGCCATAAAGAACAAAAATTCTTCCTTTTTATTATTATTTTTTTTATAGTACAACTACCATAGTACAACTGCTATAATGAAGTCTTTACAAACAACCCAAAGTTTTATTTTAATAGATTTGTGAATACTGCCATTGGAAGTTGTTCATGGAAGCTGTTCACTGAAATCACAAATCAGCTGCTTGACCAGGAGACTAAAGAAAACACACTCTTACACACACACACACACACACACACACACACACTAAACAGCACTGTAACCATTTTTACAACTAACATCTGTTTCCTTCCAAATGATCATAAAAAATCATCGTAAAAATGAATATTACAAATGAAAACAGCTGAACTTTGATTCTTGATAAATTTTGTATCTGAATTTATGTTGTATGCTAAATCACCTCAATAGCTAGCTTGCTAATTGGCTAGCACAATAAAGTACACCACCACATGTGCTGTACAGATGGAGGATGTGAAGGAAATAAAGCTAAATATGAGCATACAATCATATTTTATACTTTTTCATACATTTGTCATAATTTTTGAAAATGAAACTGCTTTTTACACTCTTCCCAGCATCCAAAATTGGCCCAAATCTGATCTTTTCTTCAGATGTGACACAGATTTGTTACTTGCATGGCTGTTTGAACAGCAGAAAAACACAATGAATCTGACATTTTCAATTGAAATCTAATAGGTATATGATACATGGCAATACGACCTCTGTCTGAACACGCAGATCAGAATTTGTGACTTTTACATCAATCAAGCTCAATATTTGTCAAAATCTTGGGCTACCGATAAGGAGGATATCAGGAGGAACAGACCTCATAAACATTTGGGGTGATGTTGCTTTACAAGCAAAATTAGAAGGCACATATCACAACTTTTCCATGTTTGAAGCTAACCATATTGACCTTCTAGCCAAGTTACTAGTATGGTGACTAGCTGCTTAGTTAACTACTTTGCATAATAAAATAAAGTTATTATTAGATTTGTTTTATAAACATTAAGATCTTAATCCTTCATATATGTCCACTGAGAAAAAAAAATACTACAGCCCTTAATGAACATGGGGAAATGGAAAAAGGATGTCTACAAGAATGTGCTAAGTACAATAAATAAAAAAATATTAATAAAAAAATAGATAGATAGATAGATAGATAGATAGATAGATAGATAGAATTTACTTTTTTTAATTCTGTCTATCTAATTTTTGTTTTTTTAATTTTACATTTTTTATTTTTTATTTTGAATTAAAAATTTAATGATGTTTCACTCACACAATCTGAACTCCACTAATGATTTTTTTTAAATGTTAATTTTTCCATTAATTAACAAATTCTTCTTCATTATGACTGTTTTGTAATACATTGTGGGTAAGTTATGTTTATGTATAGCAAAGTTAACTTGAACTAATCTTAAGTGCACTAAACCAAGTAGACATGGAGTATTGTTAAATTATTCACACACTTACTGTATATAATGATCTATTTCTAATTTATTGTGTCTCAGTATGTTTATCGCTACTTTCCCCCTCGGACAAGCGCCTGTCACTTGTGTATTACATCATCACACGCTAACCTACATCTCCTGCAGTGTGAGCTTTAATATGAGTGTGTGCTAAAGTTAATCTTTCACCTTCATGTCCTGCGGCAAGTGTGAAGTGTAATTTCTCCTCCAGACGTTGTGGAACTTCAGGTCTCAGCTGTGTTTTTTCTGGAGAATATAAATTCATAGGGCATTTTCCTCAAAGCAGCGGCTGTAAATCAGAGGCGCCGCAGTGATGAAATGTAAATTCTGTTTAAGGGGATGTTTAATCATGACATTTTCCACTCCTGGATATTTATAAGGTCATAATCACCAGCAGGATTTTAAACAGGAAGTGAGGAGGTCAGTCACTCTGTGCAGATCAACACTGTGGGAAGGTCAGTTACTTAATTGTCATGGATTGCTTTTTTATTTAAAAAAAAAAAATACTACTGAGAACTCCTGAGAACATCAAAGATTGGAACTGTATATCAACATGACAGTATTATCTGATACTCAAATCTTAAATTAGCTAACATGGTTAACATTGTGCTATAGTGCTGTAAATAATAGGGGGCGGAGCTAAACTTAAATTAGATTAGCCCATAATTAATAATCAAATACATGCACTGGGTACTAGATATTAAATGAAGGTTAGCTAAACTCCGAACAATTCCTTCTTAGCACTTGAAAATATCTTGAATGTACTCAAATTTATCTAGTGTTTCCTATTATAAGATTACCATAAACCAAATATAAGATTATTAAACCTATTTCTAGCCATTCTTACTCATTTCAAGCAAGTTTTGTCCTATTGCCAGAAAAAAATTGTTATTTTTATTATTTATTTCTAGAAAGAAGCAAAATTTAAAAAAAAAAAAAAAAAAAAAAGCTTGAAAGAGTTTGAAATGGCTTGACGTGACAAAGTATATATAGCGTATATATTATGTGCTGTATATACACTCACCTTCAACTTTATTAGGAACACTGGAACCTGTCCAGTTTCGATGAGTCTCTGCCAATGATAGCCTCACATTCTTGTTCTTGGATGACAGGAGTGGAGCCTGATGTGGTCTTCTGCTGTTGTAGTCCATCCACCTGAAGGTTTGATGTTTTGTGCATGCTGAGATGCTTTTCTGCTCACCATGGTTGTAAAGAGTGCTTATATGAGTTACTTTTGAGTTCCTGTCAGCTCAGACCAGTCTGGTCATTCTCCTCTGATCTATCTAATCAACCATGTGTTTCAGCCTGCAGACCCTCAGCACACAGAATGTTTTTTTGTTTTTCGCACCATTTTGTGTAAACTCTAGAGACTGTTGTGTGTGAAAATCCCAGGAGTGCAGCAGTTTCTGAAATACTCGAACCAGCCCACCAACAACCATGCCTCATTTAAAGTCACAGATATCACACTTCCCCATTCTGATGTTTGATGTGAACTTTAGGTGAAGATTTTGACCTGTATCTGCATGATTTTGCATTGCGCTGCTGCCACATGATGAACTGATAATAGATAGTTGCATGAATGTGCAGGTGTACAGGGGTTCCTAAGAAAGTGGATGGTGAGAGTATAGTCTGTTATGCAGTGTTTATGTGTGAGTGTCTGTGTGTATGTGTGTGTGTTACACACACACATACAATACACAATACAATATGTATTGCACTGTGTGTATATGTTTCCTAGTGTGTTTATGTTATGCAGCATGTTTAGATGTAATGCAGAGTATGTGTTATGCAGTATGTGGTACACAGTGTCTATGTGTTATGCAGTATTTTTTATTTTTTTTGCAGTGTGGGTTTTATTCAGTGAGTGTGTTACACAGTGTGTATATTATACAGTGTGTGTGTGTTATGCAATGTTTTTCACAGTGTGTGTGCTATGCAGTGTGTATTACACAGTGTATATTAGATAGGCTGTTGTCTGTGTCTTTGTCTGTGTGTCACAGAATGATGATAATTGTGAAGTGAGGAATGATTTAATATGACAGCCTGATGTGGCCCCTGAAGGCCGTACATAGAAAACGAAACATAGCAGCAACTTGTGTGTGTGTGTGTGTGTGTGTGTGTGTGTGTGTGTGTGTGTGTGTGTGTGTGTGTGTATGTTGCTTCCTGTTTTCTCCATGTTCCTGTATAATAAAGAGTATGTATAATAAAGTATGTTTGAACAGATGTGACCCTGACCAGGACACGAATGAACAAACAATTGAATGAATGAATTCTTTGGCCTGTGTGCAGCATAGCGTGCACGCACAAACACACACACACACACACACACACACACACACACACACACACACACACACACTAACTTTCTTTACTGAACAATAGAGAAACTTTCTGTAATTACAGGAATGGTTGAAATTAAAGTGTAATTATGGTATTTTGAATAATTGCATAGTAATGTGTGGTATTCATGCATTCTAAAGATCACTGAATTGGTGTGTGTTAAAGATCATTAGTGGTTAAATCAGGGATCAGGATAAAAAAAATAGTAATAATAAAGCTAAATGGTAACAAAGGCAAAATACACACAAGTAGTAGCTAATCTGGAGCTGCAGGAAGAAAAAGGCCTGGATCATTTATATTTATTTATAAACAGTCCAGACATAAAGGAAAAGTACACAATGTTTGATTTTCCTAAACATCTTCAATCTGCTAGCACATGTATAATTTTTCACCGAAGCTACAAATCTAATGTCACTAACAAATAACGCAAGCTTATAGCCAACACTAAATGTATATTCATCACAGCCACCTCAAAAAGACAAAAAGTCAATGTATTTCTCTTTATACAGAACCTCCACCAGCCTAGAATGTTGACACAAGGCAGGATGGGTCCATAGATTCATATAGTTGGCACTAAATTCTGACCCTAACGTCTGTGTGCCACAACAGAAACTGAGATTCATCAGACCAGGCTATGTTTTTCCAGTCTTCAACAGTCCAGTTTGGGTAAGCCTGTGCCCTCTTCAGCCTCAGCATTTTGTTCTTGGCTGACAGAAGTGGAACCTGATTGTGGAACCTGGAACATTGTCTTGTTCTGTTGTTTCCATATGCCTCAATGTTTGATGTTTTGTGCATGCTGAGATGCTTTTCTGCTCACCCTGGTTGTACAGACTGATTTATTATTTGATTTACTATTTCTTCCTAGATGCTTGAATAAATCTGGCCAAGGATTGCTGTGTTGTGCATTCTGAGATGCTTTTCTGCTAGCCACAATTGTAGTGGTTATCCGAGTTACTGTAACCTTTCTGTCAGCTTGGGCCATTCTCCGTTGACCTCTCATCAACAAGGCATTTCCTTCTGCAGAACTGTGACTCATTGGATGTTTTTTCTTTATTGCACCATCTGAGTAAACTCTAGAGACTGTTGTGCATGAAAATCCCAGATGATCAGCAGTTATAGATGTAGGATATGAAGTGAACAGGCAGCAACAAAACCACAGAAGCCTGGAGCAAGCTTACAAGAACTCCACTTAGTTTGCCACAGGAACCAAAAAACAATGGACCCACACTTGCAGACCCTGAGGAACCAAGTTAATTCTTGCGTCTGCCTAATCTCAGCAATCCTGTGAATAATAGGGCAAACATTAGAACATCCCTGACCAAAGGGTGAACCCTTTCAGCCAAGTGGAACCCTGTCGAACCTATTGATTCAGGCCATTGGCCAAAACCAGATGGCTGGTTCACAGGATAAAACCCAAGGATCCTCAGCCATAAATCTGATAACCTAAGGCCAAAAGAGGGAATGACTCACCCAGGAAGGCCTCAAGAAAGGGTTAACACAGGCTGAAGACTGTAATGAGACCTTTGTCCAATCCCACCAGGAACACAAAGTTCACCACCATCCTCACATTCCACAGAACCCAGCTTTAACAAATGCATCAGGTTACCTTACATATCCTGAAAGGACAATGACTCTAAAATGATGCACCATGGTTTGAAAAAGCTTGTTGCCTTTTTAATTTTATGCCTTATATGCATCATGCCTATAGCCACCAGTTCATTATGATGCTTTTAATCATTTAACAGGTTCCATAATATTAATGAGTGTATCAATAACAGCAAGTATGTGATGTTTGGTATGTGTGTGATCGTTATTTAATTTCCTAAGGATTAGGCTAAATTTGTATTATGTATAATAATACAAATTAAATTTGAGTATAATGTATTATATCCGAGTTACAGAATTCATGACCAAAGTTCTAACTTTACCTTGTGAAAAGTTAGAAAAGCACATAACTCAGAGCCCGGTATGCTAATTAGTTTCAGAGGAGGAAAATAGATTCTGCTGATTGGAGCAAGCACTTTGGGATCAACCCAGCTGGAAAGGGTTAAAACCCTCGGACTCAAAGGAAAC
>CM074970.1:3944584-3955734 GCA_037577455.1 Pangasius macronema
CTCAGGCTTTTATGCTTCCAGGTCGCAACATCACCCCGCCCATGACGTCTCGCCCATCCTTTGGACTGATTACACACGTGTTTCAGAGCGTGGTCACGCTAAAGGCATTCCCATAGCGTTTTGACACAGCTCGAGTTCCTGAAGGGGAACATTAGACACTGGATGCTTATTAACTTTCTTTTACTTAATTCTGACAAGACAGAAGTACTTGTACTGGAACCACATGCAGCTAGAAGTAATCTTTTTGATTATACAATAACTCTATATGGCCTTTCTGTTTCATCATGTGCAGCAGTAAAAGACCTTGGTGTGATTACTGACTCCAGTCTTTCATTTGAAGCTCTTGTAGATAATATTACCAGGATAGCCTTATTTCATCTCACATATATTGCTAAGATAAGAAAATTTAATGTTAATACACAATGCAGAAAAATTAGTTCATGCTTTTGTTACCTCTAGGTTGGATTATTGTAATACCTTACTGCCTGGATGTTGCAGTAGGTGCATAAACAGGCTCCAGTTAGTCCATAATGCAGTGGCACACAATCAAATTTTGTATTGATTAAAATATACTAGTATTGATCTATAAAGCATTAAATGGTCTCACACCTCATTATTTGAGCGAACTTTTGGTCATTTATGATCCACCACCCCTACTTTGATCAAAAGGTACATGCTATTTGTTGGTACCTCAATGAGTCAAGGCTACAGCAGGGGGTAGAGCTTTCTCTTACAAAGCCCCACAGTTATGGAACATCCTTCCAATTCTTTTTCGGGGCTCAGACACAGTATCAGTGTCAAAGTCTAGGCTGAAATCATATTTGTGTAGGCATACACAAGGCATATTTGTGCCTTTTGTGAATAGTGATTTCTTTGGTAAAGGAGCAGTTCTGGAGAGTTCACAGGCATAGAGTGTCGTGGTGAACTGGGATGTTTGGATGCTGTCACCACCCCCCCACCCATGCACGCACACACACACACACACACACACACACACACACACACACACACACACACACACAAACACACACACACACACACNCTCAGGCTTTTATGCTTCCAGGTCGCAACATCACCCCGCCCATGACGTCTCGCCCATCCTTTGGACTGATTACACACATGTTTCAGAGCGTGGTCACGCTAAAGGCTTGGGGGTCTCACATGAGGAGTTGGCTTGGGACTGCGATTGCTGCAAGCAGTTTTGCACTCAGGTCTCCATCAGTGGACAGTGGATAGGTTCAACCAAAAAGACTTCATGTGAAAACTGAATTTACTGGTTGCGCAATTGCACTATTTGTCCATGTAATACACAGTTATAAAAACTATTTATTTATAACTGCACTATCCATTATCACCCATGAGCATGGGTTCCCATTTGAGTCAGGTTCCTCTCAAGGTTCTTCCTCATATCGTCTCAGGGAGTTTTTCCTTGCCACCATCACCTCTGGCACACCACCATCAACTACTGACACAAAGAATGTTGGATACATGGATTCATGCTGTTGATGCCAACTTCTTATCCTATCATCTCAATTTCAAATCAATTCAATTTTATTTATATAGCAGTTTTAACAATGGGCACTGTCACAACTTTATAGAAATATATAAATTCAGGACATGAGTTTTCATTTTATAAATTCATCCCTAATGAGCAATCCAGAGGCGACAGTGACAAGGAAAAACTCAACGTAAAGCCAAGTCAATACTACATGGCCAAAACTGCAATTGTGTAACAAGGAAATTCATTGTAGTTTTCACATGAAGTCTATTTTATTGAGGTTATCAGCTGTTCACTGATGGAGACTTGAGTGCAAAACTGTTAGTGGCAAATTGAAGCCCTAAAACTATCTTTTAACAATTGTAGTCCTAAGCCATTGCAGCAAAACAGTTTTATATCAATTGTAATCCAAAGCCATCTTCATGGTTTCTAAGTGGCACCATCCACAGTAATCTCAAGTATCTTTAGGCTGTCCATATGGAGCTATCCTCAGCCGCAGCGAGTGGTTTCCTGGTGATGAGAACTCCAACCAGAAGTAGTGCATTAGGCTGGATCAAGCAGGTCCAGAGAGCAGAAGGGGTCAGGATCACTGATATCTCAGGAGTAGCATGTGTAGCGAGAGAGAGTGTGTGAGAGAGAGAGATTGGCATGTAATGGTTAAGGACTTTGTGTAATTCATAATTTCTGATGAATTTGATGAATTCAAATTCATCAGACCAGGTAACATTTTTCCAATCTTTTTTTCCAGTCGATTTCTAATGGGGGCTGTGCCCACTCTAGCCTCAGTTTTATAATTATTTAATTCCTAACTGATGCAATAAAAACAGTTACGTCTTTTGTAGGCATCTGAATGAAAAGGAAGCAGGTTTTTATCACTGCTAAGGAGAAAGCAGAACATCAGAAGGATTTTGAAGGCTTTCATCTTTCTTTTTACTGATAAATTTGTTGAGTCCGAACAGAGCTTTTGTCCCTTGGTTCCACACAACAGCCTCATTATAAAACCAATAAGATGAAAGACACCATTAAAAAAATCTTGCAGCTAGCTTTTTGCTGGAATGATTTTTTTTAGTGTGTGAGTGTGAAAGTTATTAATGTTACTTTTGAGGAGAACCATCAAAATCTGATGAAGGAACAGATCTATCTCCTCATTGCACCTTACAATGTTACATGTTAAAGTTCTCACCTCAGGAGTAGACCCATGAAAAAACTGGAGAATTCCAGAGACTGGAGAATTCATGATAAATCTACAAATCAGTACTGGTGGTTTAAACATGTGTAAATCAGTAGTTTATTTGTGAAATGCAAATATATTGACTTTTTATCTTTTTTTGTGAAACCTGTGTTGAAAGCATACAGGGCATTTGGTCATATTATCTAAGAACTACAGCTTGCAAGATTTTCTTATTGCACATTAGTACATTTTTGCCAATTTCTCCATTCAGCTACAAAAAAGAAAAATGTCACAGTGAAAGTCAAAATTTTCCCAGCAGGTTCTTTTTTTTTCGAAAAGTGGTACAAATTTTATTAGCAGTCATGAGGTCTGATCTAAGGTTTGTGGGTTTGTAGCTTCGCCAGTGGAATCTCTTGAAGAGATTTTCTGCAGGTGTTTGCGCGTTCATGTGTGCGTGTGTGTATTACACTGAGACCTTGTCCAATCTCTCACTTCTGTACGGGTTACAGCTCCAGAAAATTTTGCAATTAGTCGGAGTAATGTGGACCCCTAATGGGAACAGCTAAAGAAAAAAAATTATACAAAAATCCAAAACTGGTTTTGCAGTCATCCTGATTTTCGAATCATGGGAATGAGCAGGGTGTCGACTGATCTCGCCCTGATTCACAGATGAAGATAATTCATTCACAGCAGTCAGTGGTTGAGTTTTTGTACCAGATGAGCTAGTTGGTTTGTTTGCTGATCTTGTTGGGCATATTGTAACTGACTGATTTGTTGTTGTTGAGCTTGAAATATCGACTCCACCTAGTCAACTCCATCTGCGAGCCAGACTCATTTCCTGCAGCATCTGTTGTAGTACGGTAGAGCATTCTGTAATGATAGACACAGACTGACAGAAAGGACCAACAGAAGCGGCAGGAGAAAAGAGATTATACAAACATGAAAAGAGCCAGCTGAACAACATACGATTAAGACTACGATCTGCAAAGAAGAATTAACACAGGCAAGAGCATATACAGAAAATGTGACAGAGTGAGAGCACACAGGTAAGTGCAATGCTACACAGGGAACTGATGAATGGTAAGTCTTTTATAGAACTGGAAGTAAGGGAGGGAGGGAGGGAGGAAGGAAGGAAGGAAGGAAGGAAAGAAAGAAAGAAAGAAAGAAAGAAAGAAAGAAAGAAAGAAAGAAAGAAAGAAAGAAAGAAAGAAAGAGGAATATGAAGGAAGAAGGATAAGGGGGAAAAGGAATATGAAAAAGAAAGATGAAGAAGAAGAAGGGGGAAATGAAGAATAATAAGAAAAAGAAGGGAAAAAAGAGAAAGAGAAAAGGGGGATGAAGAAGAGGAAGAAATGAACATGAAAAAGTGTCACCCCATTTCAGAAATACTAACATTTTGGGCTCTTACTAAACTTCTGCTGTAACCCAGTATCCTGAGGGCATGGAATCAGACATGACACACAAGAGAACCAAAACACACATTTGGTATGCTTTGACTTGAATGTTTTTGAACGTCTGAATTCAAACTTCAGTGATATAGTACCTTTTATACTATACCTTATATACTAATATCAGGAAGCCTCCAGAATTGTGACTGCACAACTGGAGATCTAAATCTTCTTGAGTAAAATTAGAGTTCAATTATTTGCTCAAGTGTAAATCTGTGTTACATATCACAGCTGGGCTTCATTATGCAATTTTTAATCCACATTGAAAAACTCAAAGCTGAAGAAAGTTCATCAACGGGCAAAACTGAGATCCTGATTTAATGAAACCAGGGCTGCATTAAGCCAATAAGCTACCAGTAGCATATCTCAGAGACTTGCCTCTTAGGGGGGGCCACACCTCTTTTCATCACATAAGCCATCACGGTTGTGTCATTAATTTAATTTCATTAATTTAAAATGTAAAAGCTCCTAGCAAGCTTAGCATTCAGGGTGAAACATTACATTAATTCTAATTTAGATTTCAGATCATGTGTCACAAATATAGATTCCCCTTCCTACTCTGAAATCATTTTACTTAGAAGATTGTTTACCTCCAAAGTGTCTTTCCAATAACTGCAATAACTGCAGCTAGAAACCTATTTCAGTGAGAGAGTGAGAGTGGAAAATGTCCATTAGGGTTTCACACAAAGTCTAACACTCAATCATGTCCAATATAGAAGTATACACAAGTGCAGCTCATAAAACAGGAGCAGGAAACCACTGGAAAAGGCCAGAAGTGGTGACTAATACAGAGTCGGGGAAGTGCACTCGTTAGGTGGTGAATTCCAACAATCTAATTATGACCAAAGTGGTTTACTGGCCCTGTTTCAGCAGCAGTTTTGTCCCAAATCATTATCAATAACCTCCACACAGCTACAAAATCCTCTCACCTCAACACAATAACTCACCTAACATGGTTGTGAACATTGCTGTTAGCTATGTTAACTACTCGATAGCTGGCTAACATTAGCACAGTGCTGGATAACATTTACGTAGCTTTTACATTTATGTACACTAAGTCAAGCCAAAGAAAATATTCACCATTTTCTGATCAGATTTAACAGCTCTGTTCCTGTTGATCCAGAGATTAAATCACGAGTTGAGGACTTGCTAATTATTACTGGATTATAAGACATGTAAATAGAATTTTTTTAGCAGTAAGCTAAAAAAATGAGCAAGGAAGCTAGCTTGAACAGCTAGTAAAATGCCACCTAACACCAACTTTTCTGTTCCTCACAATTACAAGAAAACAAATCAGCTTGCCAGTTATCAGTAATTGGTTAGTGAATCACCAAATTCTCTTCAAATCCCATTAGGGATTTTAGCTATAACACATATTTAGGAGAAAGACAGTGCTGTAAATAGGAAGCTAGGCTAGGAAACAAACATTTCAGCTGTAAATAAATGAAGAATGTAGGAGTGGTTATGAGATTAACTGAAAAACTGTAAAATGATGCGTCTAATATTAATATCAGCTATAAAAAAAAAAAGTGTCAGGTGGTGCACTTCCCTTTCCAGCACCCTAATAAACTCTAAAATAAGATCGTTTTGTCAGTAAAATTCACACCTTTAGAAGAAACCATAATTTTACAGTAGTCCTGTTTGCAAAAGAATCACCAGCAGCCACTACAATACGAGAAGTTGTAAAGAGACTGAGGGATCAGCAGGGAATAGAGAAACAGGTTATAGATGATGAAGCTGCTGCTGTAATGATGCTTGGAAACTACTGCATGGTTCATTATGATGTAAGATGACGAATGACCACAGCAGGACCACTGGGACACCAGGGGACATCTTTACCCAGTGTTGTTGTATGTATGCAGACATGCCAAGAATAATGCATAGTCCTGCTGGAGTAAAGGGGTCCCGGGTGTGTGTGTGTGTGTGTGTGTGTGTGTGTGTGAGGGGGGGTGTGGGGGGGGTTGTTGATTGGGGGGGTTGATATAGTCCTTTTGCTATAAATTGCTTGTCTAATGTTCCTCGTAAAAAACGTAAAATGCTTCCACGCAGACGGAGGCATTTTCAGTCTTGATATGCTATTCAATCTGTTTGAATGTCTCCACACTGACTAGCACAGGAGAGAATATAATGTTTCTCAGAACATAATTACACTCTAATTAATATTACCTTTAAAAGATTTGTAAAGTTTTAAATTTGGCACTTCTTTGTAGGCCTATTTAATCATTTTTGGCAGATATTTCACACAATCAAGCCAGAGCACTGGCCAAAACATTACTAATGTCAGATGAGAGAAGGTGGCTTGGCTTCCAGGTATGTCAGTTATTTATTTATTTATTTTTTCATTATTGGGGGAAAAAAGAAGACCACACCATTTTGTATATTTTTGAGCAATAACTCGTTGCAGCACACATCTGTGTTAAATATGATGTGACACAAAATGCATTAAGGTTGGCAGGTCTGTGTATGTGCACCCCCACTGAGGATATGGACAGCCTGCACACATTATCATATGTACCAGATATATGTTTATATTTTCCTTTATTGGCTGTATGTGAAAGTAGAATGCAATTGATGTGAAACAAGGTGAAACAAGGAGACTAACACAGAGTGGGTGAGGATAATTGCATTCCAGCCCCATAATTAAGCCTCCAGCAGTTTCTCAGCATCATTTTGGCAGTGGTTTCATGCTAATTCATGTTGTGTGGCCTCCAAGGGGCTCCAGAGTGTTCCTGATTTGTGGCTAATAACACAAAGTCTCATTATATCTCTTACCTTTTCCCCTCCATTATATAATCTCTCTGTAAAGAACAAATAATCTTAAAACACAGCTGTAACATTTTATTTTTACATTTTTATTGGGTTATTGGCTTGTTGTGTTTTTGTGCCATAAATTATAGAATCATCATAATCCACTATAAAGCAGTAAGGACAGTAGTTTTGAGGGTTCAGGTTAGCTTATTTTAGCTATTATGACCATTTTATATATGAATATAATATAATCTTCCTCAGAAATCACGTCATGTTAGCTTATATTAGTCATATAGGTAAGTAAATCCTCTCAAAATCCTGTCATTTCTGTCCTGATAGCTCGCTGACTATTAGCAGTGAATTATGACTATGTATGAATATGTTGTAGAAAGTTCATTTTAACTAGGTAGTGCTAGAAGTGAAAATTATGAATTTGCCCTTTAGTATTTATTTATAAATCTTCTCAAATATAGCTATTTGAAATATAGTCTTATAGCTAGTCAGTGGTAAAGATTATGAACTTTTATGATAATGACTTTAAAATCTGCACAGACAGCCTGTGAAGTTACCTCATTTTAGCATATTTATAAATATGTCTTGAATGAATTAATTCTGTCATGTTCAATGGCTAGCACTAGTGGTGATAATTATGACTATTTATGAATATGATTTACAATCTTGAAAAAATACTATCAATTTACCTTACGTTAGCAAGTTGGTTAGTGTTAGCAGGTTAATGAATGTGCTTAAAATCCTCTCAGAAAGATTGTATAGTTACCTTAGCTGACTAGCATTATCTGTGAATATTATGAACATTTATGAATATATCTTACAATGCTCTCAGAAATCCTGCCAGATTGGGTTGTGTCAGCTGGCTAACAAAATCTATGAAAATACATGCATGTACAGTATATAAATGCCAGTATGTGGAGCCATAACCACATTCCCATCTAAGACCTTAAAGCTACACTACAGCAATATATTTCTAATCCTAAAAATCACCATTCCCAATCCACACTTTATCCCAACAGCCTGCGATACCACTGTAAGGATTCATAAAGAGCCACCAAGGAACCCAACTCGAGACGTATATATTTATATTTTCTTTTTTTGCTGCTGAACACCATATGTTTGAGTGCTACGCTTAAAAAAAAAATCACTTTAATCCATGTTGCTATGGAAAATCGTGTTAAGAAGATTAGAAAGGTTTTACATCTGTTGGGGAGGGCATCTCTCTTTCTTTCTCTCTCTCTCTGTGTGCTACACAATTCAATATTATAGCTTTGCCTAGGTTTCTCTGCTGGAACCTCCAATAAATAACACAATCTCCCTTTCTCTCTTTCTATGTCTCTTGCCCTAAGTGCCTCTCCTGCAGTGACACTGTTCCAGTCCGCCTGGCAGAGTCTCTGCTTCATCCCAGTTTTAACCACCACACACCAACTACCTTTCTTCTTCTTCTAGATAGGAAACAAAAATATTATGCCTTTCAGTCACAAGTCAAAAAGGGCTAAATACAGCACACGTCATCATATAGGGCTTAAGTAAACATTTGAGCCAATTGCACTATAGTAAAGCTAATGTTAACTATCTTTCTACTAAACTTTGGGATTCGTTTTGATTACATAATAATAAAACAGTTTGTGTAATATATGCTAGCTTGCTATTCAACTTGGCGAATGGTTTTAAACAATTCAATATCTAACCTAAACGTATAGACTTAACTAATGAGCTTAACAAAATTTGTTTACCCAATGTTAGCTAGCTTTCTACTAAACTTAAGTATTTATGCTTACAATAAAAATAATATAGTTCATTGGGATAAAATGTCATTTCTCCATAACAGTATGCAAGACTACATAAAGTGCAAATACACAACAGTGTGAGATTAGTGCAGGACAATAAATACACAGAACAGAACAGTAAATACACAGTGCAATAAAAACACAGAACATGGGCTATAAACTCTAAACTGTAGGGATGCAATACATTTAGAGATCCATAAAGTGTCTGATGCAGCTTTGTAAAGTGTGGTGTGCAGTGGTAAATCATCATACTGGATTAGGTATTTGACTAGCCCAGATGAGCATTGCTTAGGTGAGAGGCAGCAGGGTGTTGAGTAATCTGACTGCCTCAGGGAAGAATATGTTGCAGAGTCTGCTGGTGGTGGCATAGATGCTCCTGTACCTTCTGCCAGATGGCGAAGAGTCCATGGGATTGTACGCAATACTGGTGGCTTTGCGGATGCAGCAGATTGTATGAGGTGTTGATGGTGGGTAGAGAAAACCAATGATCTTTTCAGCTGTTCTCACAATTTACTGTTGGGTCTTGTGGTTGGACTTTGCAATTCTTGTACGACATGATGAGACAGCTGGTCTCTATTGTAGCTTTATTGAAGGTTGTGAAGTGCCCCAAGAAACTTGGAGCTTTTGACTCTCTCCACAGTTGTTCCACTTATGTGCAGTGGTGAGAGGTCTACTTGGGTCCTCCTGAAGTCAACAATCAACATTAAGAGATAAATTGTTGTCTCTACACTATTCTGCGAGTTGGTTCACTTCCACACAGTATGCTGACTCATTACTGTTGCTGATGAGGCCCACAACTGTAGTGTCTTCAGCAAACTTGTTGTTGTGATTTGAACTGTACTTTTTAAGCACAGTAATGTGTCAGCAGCAGACTGAGCACACAGCCCTGGGGAGTGCCCCCATTCAGTGTGGTGGTGCTGGAGGAGGAGTTGCCAATCCGGATGGACTGGGGTCTCCAGGATCCAGTTGCAGACCCAGCAGGCTCAGCTTTGTTATCAATAAAACATTTTACATAATGTTATCGAGATTAGTGCTAAATGTAATAATTGCTAGTTCTTTATGGACCTGTTGAGGTTACATGGTGTTTTTACTGTATAAAAGAATTATATTATGGCCATGAGTTAATCAAGATTTATTTGGCCAACATATACACTATATGGCCAAAAGCTTGTGGACACCTGAACGAAACACTCATATGTGCTTTTTGAGCATCTCATTTCCAGATTTATTCCCCTTTGCTGTTAATAATAACCTCTATTATTCTGGGAAGGCTTTCCACTAGATTTTGGAGTGTGGCTGTGAGGATTTGCCAATTCAGTCACAAGAGACTGAGTCAGGCACTGGTATCTGGCGAGTAGGCCTGCTATGCCATTGGCATTCCAGTTATTATCAGGAATGCGCTCACTAGATGTTTTTCACAAAATTTTATGTAAACTGTAAACACTGTTTTGTGTGAACCCCCCCCACACACACACACACACATACATACATACATACATACATACATACATACATACATATTATATACAGTCACGTGAAAACATTAGGACACCCCATTAAATATTCAGTTCTTTATTAAATGTCAACATGTCAATTTCTGATCTTGTTTTTATTTGTACCTGTAGATGAAAGTGATGTAATTGCGTGTAAACAACAAAAGATCACTTTGTTTTCACTTATTAAACAAAAGAAATCAACAAAAATGACAAAAACTGAGGAAAAAGTTAGGACACCCTATGCCCTAATAGCTAGTGTTTCCCCCTCTGGCTGAAATAACCACAATTTCCCTCACTCCTCAATGCAGAATTCTTTCAGCTGTGTGATGTTTGAGGGGTTTCTTGCACGCACAGTCCGTTTCAAATCACCCCAGAGGATCTCAATAGGATTTAGATCTGGGCTTTGACTTGGCCATTTCAGAACTCTCAATTTTTTTCTTTTCAGCCAGTCCTTGGTTGAATTACTGGTATGTTTTGGGTCATTGTCATGTTGCAAGGTCCACTTCCACTTCAGCTTCAGTTTTTTTGACAGATGGTCTCACATGTTCCTCAAGCACCTTCTGATACAATGTAGAATTCATAGTGGATTCTATGATGGTGAGCTGGCCAAGTCCTGCTGCATCAAAGCACCTTCAAACCATAACACTTCCACCTCCGTGTTTCACAGTTGGCATGAGGTTCTTTTGCTGAAATGCTCTATTTGGTTATTGCCAAACATGACCTTTGTTATGGTGTCCAAGTAATTGAATTTTAGATACATCTATCCAAAGCACATTATTCCAGAAGTCTTGGGCTTTGTCTATGTGTTCTTTGGCAAACTTCAGTCTTAATCATGTTTTTCCTAGACAGCAAAGGTTTCCTCCTTGCACACCTCCCATGATAATTAAAGTTGTTCAGCCTCTTTCTGATGGTAGATTCATGCACTTTGACATCAACTGTAGCAAGAGCTTGCTGTAGGTCCTGTGATGATATTTTAGGGTTTTTGGA
>CM074970.1:3964959-3985740 GCA_037577455.1 Pangasius macronema
CGACTTCCAGCGTCGAGAGATGAGGATGTGGTCCAGCGCTTTCCTGGTTCTGCCATCTGGGCTGTACCATGTCCAATACAACATTCTGCTTGTTCAGTTGTTTTCGGTACCCTGTAAGATGAAGGGCCAAATTCAGCACCAGTACGTAGTAACAGTAAAACAACCTGTAAGAACACAGCTTTGTTACTGAGCTTAATTTGAGCTAATACTGATCTCAAGGTGATACACTCACTCCAACTGTATGTCTGTAATTATAGTCTACTGTATTTCAGCTGATTGGACCTCCTTCTTTTTCTAACAGACATCTGTAATGCACACACACACACCATGTCAATAGCTGGAATGAATTGCAGCTGCTAAGATGGAGTGGTTAATCATTCCTCGCTGAGCCGCCTAATAATTCCCTTCAGATAAGACTTTTTCTGCTCCTGTGGAACACATCCAAATATGGACAACATGGGCAGCAACTTCAAATGCTGAAGGGCTCTTATCTGACAGTCTATCTGAAGTTATCAAAAATGTTTTTCCTTCCTTAAACAAGATTCCATTTACTCACATATCAGTGTGTTCTGATTGGCTGACAGCAGTAGAGTGCTGATTGGCTGAGAGTAGAAGAGTGCTAACTGGCATATCTTAGTAAGTACAACAACACAGTGCATTTCATTAGCTATTAGCATGCAATCCAAAAACTTGCCAAAAAATGTGTTACCATTAACTGCTGTTCCCGGATAGACTGGAGCACACACTCAATTTGTCATTATTCATTTAACACAATCTGTTTCCATCATATGTCTCTTCACAACTTTTTACAGCCTGGAACCCAATTCTTTTTAAAATAACTTGTGGAGTTTTCATTTTAGCACAGCTCTAAGGAACATTAGCATGACTATAGACTCTGAGGGAAAATAACAATAAACTTTGGGACTGTTAACAGTGTATGTAATCAGCCTTGTGTGTGTGTGTGTGTGTGTGTGTGTGTGTGTGTGTGTGTGTGTGTGCGTGCACACGCATTAAAGCTATGTGGCAGAAAATCTCTTTTTCCCAATAGTTTTGGTTTAATTACACTGAGGGTTTGAATAAGCTTTGGACAATTCGAACAAACGAGCATCATTTCGATGTTTTGTCTCCTGAGACTTTGTAATTGTCCAAACAGACCTGTGATAATGTAAGTAATGGTAATCAGCTCATTAGCATGAGAGATTACTGTCTGTTCTTTATTAATCAAAGTTGCTTCAACTGTGATTGAAGAGAGAGGATAAACTACTTAATTAAAGGGCAAAAGTTGAATGTAAATGATGGACAAGTACACTAATTGTTAGCTCAGGCTACTGAATGTTTATTTACATGAATGATTTATATGAAGGGTTTATTTATATAATGATAGACATATTTAATTTGGTATGCTCCATCTCCATCCCTAACTGGTAATCAATCAATCAATCAATCAATCAATCAATCAATCAATCAATCAATCAATTAATCAAAGCCACAAATCAGTAGGACATAAGAACCCAAGAGGGTGAGTGAGAGTAAAAGAGAGAAATTAAAATTAAAGGTTATCTTGTTTAATTTTACAGAGAACAGAAAAAGCAGGACTGAAATATTAATTCAGCTGCAATGCTGATTAATAACTGTATTCTAAATTTTACTATGCTGTATTTATTCGTTAGTGTGCTGTGTTTATTTTTACGTCTTAACCACTGAAATGTTATAATGAGTCGAATTGATGGGTCATTTCAAAGTAAACATGAAGATAGAGAAAACTCTTTAAAGTGTGTTTAAAAATGATAGACAGGAGCCCCACTATCATTTCTGTGGACACAGCTGTCAGTCAGTGAAATCAGAAAATGTATATGGTGAAGACTGGAGGAGGACATGGTGAGTAGACAGTAAGTGTTGCTGAGCTTGGAAACATCTGGAACCTTGCTGGACTTAATGCTGAGTTCCAGGCCATCTCTCTCACTCCTATGAGTTAATGCTATTAAACTTTTGGCAGAGCATGCAGACACGCTTTTTATTTTATCTTCAGGTCTGTTCGAAAATGGCTCTGGCAGGAGAATTTAATGCAGCCAGAGCCAACAGACAGGCCAAGAGTTACGAGTGCCTAGAGCGATAGCTTTGCTCTGATGCTCACACCACTGTTCTCAGTCTTTCACAGGGGAGAAGTGTCACTGCTTCATATCCTACATCAAGATATATTTAGCTTTCTTGGATGATGGCAATGAGAAAACACTGTAAAAATGATTTGTTTAGACATTAGAGATGTTTATGCTACTAAGTGCATCCTGGACAATTAAGTGATTCATTATTTATGAAGACATATGCATAGGAAATCAAAAAAGGAGAGGAAGTGACTGTTCATCCAACACAGTGTTAATCCCACACAGAGTTTTTTCCACACAGAATTAATCTCTCACCATGGTAATGCCACACAGGGTTAATCTCACACAGAGTAAATTCCAAATAGGATTAATGCCACACCATGTTAATCCCACACAGGGTTAAAACCACATAGTGTTAGTCCAGCACAAAGTTAATTCCACACAATGTTAATCTAACACATGGTTAATCCCACATGGTGTTTAATCCAACACAGGGTTAATCCCACACAGGGTCAATAACTCTCTGGGTTAATCCCACATGTTTAATCGCATATAGTAACAAATTTTATTCTTTGGGATAAACCCCTTGAGATGCATCATCTCATTTTCAAGGGGGTCCTATTACACAAGAATCCAAAAAAATGTAACACAAAACAAACAAGAACAAAACAAAACAACAAAACAACACACCCTACTACAATATTAGCACATGCAGTATTAATAATTATATTTATATTATTTATATTTACTTAGCACATATAAACACAGATATTTCATCTAAAACTATTACAAGAAATTACAAGAAAACAAACCTTTTTTGAATATATGAAATGAAGTCAAAGATTGTACATTTAAAGGTAAATTATTCCAATCTGCTGGAGCCTTATACCTAAATGCCTTTTTCCCAAACACTTTCTTAACTAAAGGAGTAAGAAAAAAAAATTATTGATCGAATGTCTTAAATGATATGAAGAAGAATATAATATCAAATACTGGTGCAAATAATTAGCATAATTAAAATGTATACATTTGAAAATAAATTGCAACCAGTGAGTATGCCTTCTGACATTGAGTGGAAACCATTTAAGTCATACATAATACAGTGGTGTGCATCATATGAACATCCGATAACAAATCTACACAATTTATTATAGGCTGTAGTAAGAGGCAAAAGATTACTTTCAGTTGTACTCTGATAAACTACATCAGCATAGTCAAAGAATGGTAATATAAGTTGCAAAGCAAGTTTTTTCGAACATTAAAAGAAAAACAATTTTTTGATTGACACAGGACACGGGTTCCAAATTGAATCTTACGAAGTATATAATCAATGTGAGGTTTAAAAGGATCCAGCCATAAGCCCATCTTAAGTAAGTAAGTGCCATCATTACACATTATTTTTATATTATTAGATTTGAATTTAAGCATACACTTTGTACCAAAGACCATGGTAAGAGATTTACCTTTATTAAGTAGTAAATTGTTAGAATGGATCCACTCTCGTAAAGCATTAAAATCTGATTGAAGCATATTTTGAATTTGAAAAATAAATGACAGTATTGTCTGCATATAGATGAATTAGAACAATCCAAAAGAACTAAGGGAAGATTGTTAATAAAAATAGAAAAAAGAAGAGGACCCAATATTGAGCCCTGTGGTACCCCGCTTTCTTAAGTAAATAAATCAGATTGTTTCCCTTTGTTTAACCACACATTTTTTCTGTTATGTATATATATATAACCACAATAAAGAATTTTTAGAAAAACCAACTGCATACAATACATATTAAGGCAAGCAAGTTCACAGGGAAGTGACTAAATCAAAACCAGGTTTGAAGCGCTTTGAAGCTTTCTTCTTGGATATGTGCTACTTTCTCCTCTTAAGACTAAGCACCACTATGACAAAACAAAACCTGCAGAGCAGCAAAAATGTAACTCAGGAAAAAAGCCTGAAGTGCTGGGACCAATTACACAGCTGTCTCGAAGCAGGAAGAGCAAATTATTGCAATTTGTGCTGACCGATATGACACTTAGCGCCACTCGGAGAGTCTGAAAGCTATTCTGCTTACATTGTTTTGGGTACAACATTAAAAAGAAAGTGTACTGAATGTGAAGTGTAACTGTAGAACATATTTATTCCACAGCTCATGTTTTTAAAGAATCAATTTGTCTCTCTTCTGGTCACCGATTTGCTGGTTTTGGGTTTGATGTTTTATAAAATGAAGCAAACTGGACCTGCAATGATGGTTGTCAAGTTTATTTTACTAGTAAATTCACTCTTTCTATATTACTACATCTCTCAAAAAGGATACTAATAGGAATGATTAACTTAACATTATTCACTAACACAGTTGTTCCCAAAGTGTGAGGCCCCTCTTTTGCACTAGAGTACTGCAAGGCAGGCACATGTAGATGGAATGGGAGCATCAATGGTGTGAGAAGTGTACTGTAGTGAGGAAAAAGCAAAATTGCAAATTGTTAACAAAAGTGAAAGAAAGAGGGAACAAAATGTAGAATAATGAGTACACACAAAACTTGTCAACAAAGAGTGTGACTGTTGTTTTCTTACAAGCTGAATAAACCCCATGCTGGTGCTCTACGCAAAAGTATAATATTAGATGGCTAGTAAGCTAGCAAGACAACTCGGGGGAAAAATTAATATGTTTGTGAGAATCTTTAAAAGAAAGGCAGGTGCCTGCCCAAATGTTCAAGGTAAAGCCACAAAATCTCAAAAGATAATATAATATGATGATTATATTTCTCCATCATGTTCACTTCTACTGAAATTGATGGGGAAGAGTGACCAGTGTGTGTATGGTGTCTTAAATGCAATCTTAAACATCACCTTGATATAACACACTCCACTGATGTCAGCAGACATGCTTTCTGAAAACTGCATCTGTAACTAACAGTGCCCAGTCAGCCTTCTGTAAAGCTGCCTATAGAATTGCTAAATGCAAGAAGCCATACACCGTAGCGGATTAGTTAGTGCTCCCTGCTGCTATTGATATGGACTTATCAATATCATACTAGATGAGTGCAGAAACTCAAAAGCATTCCCATCAAAAAATATTATTGTGAGACATATTGCTGACCTATCCAAATACGAGTGAACAGCTGGTAGACAAGATTAAACATAAATGCCACAAGTGGATGATGCCACTGACAGCAATGAGGATTGCCTGTTAACAGCTTATATAAGATACACTATATGGCCAAACATTTGTGGACACCTGATCATCACACCCTTCTGTGGGCCACTAACATCAGTACCTGGTCTAAGTTCTTGTGACTGAATGGACAAATCCCCACAGCCACATTCTAAAATCTAGGTTATTATAACAGCAAAGAGATGTTCAAAAAGCACATATTGGTATAATGGTCAGGTGATCACAAACCTTTGGCCATATAGTGTATGTTGATGCTGCTACAAATAATTTGACCGAGGACTTGTTCTTCTGTAAACATGTCCCCCTGTGCAGAACAGCCACACAACTATCCAAGACCACTGACAGCTATGTGAGGGAAGCAGATTTGAGATGGGTATGGGGATTCGCACCAATGGGGCAAGGTGCTTGCATTGAAACAGGTTAATGTTTTGAATGATGTGATTAATGTGGTAAACTACATTAAAGAAGACCAATGGGCTCACAGATGGAACACTAGAAAAGTGTTAGCCCTATAGTCTGGAGATCGGCTAGTTTGAAACCCGATGATGCCACAGCCATCCATGGCCTGGAGTCCAAAAGAGCTGAATTGGTCATGTTGTCTAGGTGGGAGGGATGGCAAACTCTCTCTTGTCGCTTCTCTTCTCTGAATCACTAGCCAGTCTCGGGCATTGGTGAGCTCATGCATGAAGAAGAGGGCAAATAACGCTTTCCTCCCAGTGTGAACCACAGCGTTAACAAATTGCTCTTTTTGTACCAAACTTCTTGTAACTTTTTGTACCTCAGAATTAACTACAGACATAAGCACTATGGGCAGTAGACAGAATTGGTTGCTTAAGTCCAAAAGTTTGCAAATATTTCCATGTGGAAAGTTACTCTAGTTACATAGTTGCTTAAAATTATATTCTGGCCTCCTCATTCAGGTTACTGAATCACCTGCGTGTAGTTCATGCCTCTGAGGCCAGAATATTTCTTGAGAAGAAATGACAAGACAAGACAAGGTTTTTCAGTAGCTTGTAGGACACTACCTTTAAACACATGCATTTGCCTTCAAGCCCAAAAGAAAATCAGGCACAGAAAATGTGGACAGAAGAAACTAATGTTTTTTTTTTGTTGCTGTCACTATGATGTAATACAAAGTAACAAAATAAGCAGAGACTATTTAAAAAGGAAAATACAAATGACTAATACATTGATATATGAATGAGAAAATGGTGAGCACTGAAATCGACATTTAATATGAGTCTAGCTGTAACGTGCATTGTAAAGTGGCAGGATGCAAGTGTGTGAAATCAACACAGTGTTTATCAGGGCTAAAGCAGAAATCAGTGTGATACTCCATAGCATGGGTCAGAAAGCAGCAGGAAACATCACAAAAGGATAAACCATAATCATAAACAAAACCGAGTCAAAACCAGGAAACACAGAACCAGGCAGCTAGGAAAAGAAAAAAGGAACCACAGAGAAAAAAGGCTCCAGAGACGCACGTTAACATGAGATGAAACTTCGGAATCACACACAGAAACATGAGAGTATAAATAGACAGACTAATTTTGAACTCAACAGGTAACAGGTGGGATGACATGAATAAGAACACAAGGGACAGAGAGAGGACCAGGAAGTGAAAATGAAGCATGTCCCAATAAGAGCACAGGCTATGTGTATGTTGAAGACAAAGGCACTGTGCTTTGAGGGGATTGGTGACACTAGTATATATTGCTGCATGAACACTCCTCGTTGTAATCATCACATTAATCACTGAAACTTTGGTTTAACAATATGGCTGTATGCAAATATGTGCAAATATACGACACGCACACTCATTAGCAGCTTAAAAAATAGTGCTTGATCCAACAGATCCTATTAATTTTCATTTTTTTAAATGTTTTTTTTATATTGTTGTCCAACAGTTACATTTTCACACAGCTTAATGAAGAAATGAGATACTAAATTGAGGTCATGAAATCGTAATGTGTGTGTGGGATGTACAGTTGGGGTCATAAGCTTATATATGCCTTGCAGAATCTGCAAAATGTAATTTAAAAAAAAAAAATAAGAGGGATGATAAAAATTGCGTTTTGTTTTTTATTTAGTAGTGCCCTGAATAAGTTATTTCACATAGCAGATATTTACATATAGTCCACAACACAAAATTATAACTGCATTTACACAAACAAACCAGTTCAAAAGTTAACATATGCTTGATTCGTAATACTTTGTGTTGTTATCAGGATGATCAATGACTGTTTTTATGTTTTGTGATAGTTGTTCATGAGTCCTTTGTTTGTCCTGAGCAGTTAAACTGCCCACTGTTCTTTAGAAAAATCCTCCAGGTCCTGCACATTATTTGGTTTTCCAGCATTTTCTACATATTTGACCCCTTTCCAATAGAGGTTATATGATGCTGGGATCCATCTTTTCACACTGAAGACAATTGAGGGACTCGTACATTCATACTCAACTATTACAAAAGGTGTAAACATTCACTGATGCTCAAGAAGGCAACACAATACATTAAGAGCCAGAGGAGTGTAAACTTTTGAACAGGATATCAGTGTTAATTGTTATTATTTTGTCTTCGTAGAAACATGTAGCTTCTGAAGGGCAGTACTAAATGAAAAAATAGGATCTTTTAACAAAATAACAATAACAGTTTGTGCTTTAAACAGAGTATTTATTTTCTTCAAGACACAGCAGTAAACTGAGACTAATAGAATACAGTCTAGAAGATAAACCTCCAGTTTTATTCCCAAATTCTGATGTGAATACATTAACAACACAAAAACTGGTTCAGTTAGCAAATATCAAAGAATGAACATTTAACATCAAGAGCACAAAAATACAATCTCTAAATCCGCTTATGCTGGAGAAGTGGCGTTACTTTTATGTAACACCACTTAGAATATGTTTTTTATATTTAAATGACCCATGATGTTGAAACTAATGTGGACACTCACTCCACATTATATTACAGGTCACATTGGAGGCTTATTGTCAGTGGTGTTATTAACAAAAACATTGACACCACTGACATAACAATGGATTCTGTTTTAAGAGGTATGGTTAAAAACCAAAAGGATGCTATTCAGCCCTCAGGATAAATATTCTCATCTAAAATGGTCAGAGTGTGAAAGAAATGGAGTGGGGAACAGAGATTGAAGCTGTCTGACCTCTGGCAGAGGAAATCAGAAAAGACAGATCCATTAGACGGAGGACAGGGGGAGAGAGGAAACAGTAGAATGTTTTCACCTCTCCACTGGCTGCATGGTCCTGCATTTGGTGAATCAGATTGTAATGGATTTATGGGTTTATATTTTAGTAAAAATTTTTGTTTAGTAGAGTTTTATAAGTACATTATATACTGTTGTTAGACCTGTGTATAATTAGTACCTGTGTACTTAACTATTTAATTATAATTATTTGAACTGATTAGGAGTAATGCTTAAATAAATATATAAATATTATCTGAACATGTGAGATTCATTGTTACCTACTTTTTGTATCATTTTTTTTATGTTTAATGTCTGAACTCTTTGTAACTCACTGTTTTGGATAAAACCTGTTGTAAATGATAAGGATGAGGCATTTTGATGTTTGTTTGGTTTTTAGTATTTCTGAAAAAGTTGAAAAAGTTTATGTACATATTATTTTCTTAACCCAGTATATATATATATATATATATATATATATATATATATTATAGCTGTCATATGAGTTTCAAATTCCATTAAATTACCAATCCAGGCCAATAGAAACACACTAGAATTCCACTAGAATTCTCTAATGGGTTCTTATGATGTTTTTAAGCAAGGGGCATTCCTGGCCATATGATTTGTATGTTTTTCCAGTTTGTTGCAGAAAAAACAGACACTATGGAAAAACCTGTCATATGACATTACATTTCTGTATAATTCCAGTATCTGCCCTCTTGAAAAAAAGTCTTTCATTAAATATCAACTAAATTTATCAGCTAACAAACTAAAATAAAAACTACATAAACCTGATGATGTTTCCATCCATGCTGTTTCACCACATGGAACCTTCTGAAGGTAATCACTGGAACCAGTGGATCTGTAGGACAGGAACACGCACCAGACACAGAGGTAAGGTAGCATCCCATACTGCAGAACAGGAATAAAATTCAGTCTGTTTTTAGGTTGAGACACGGCAGAGACTTCACATATTTTCCTCAGTAAGTATCTCAGTAACAGTTTCAGAAAAGTAAAGAATAAGTCTTATACAAATCAAATTATCATTTGAGTGGGGCTTTGAGGATATGATTTTTACTGAACTGTTCTTTCAGCAAAAAAACAGTGAAATTAAATTTCCCTAAATTCAAACTAGTAATGCAGTGCTTCATTTTATAATGTAATGGGTGTGTTTTAGTGGTACATTAGAGACAAGGACACATAGGATAATGGTCCTAATGCAGTCTCACTGCTGGGATGTTTTGAACAGAGCTGGTGAGTTTTTGTGTCTCAGTCCTCGTCTACCTCAGCATGATGTTGGGTGAGAAGGCCTGGAGCATGTTGGCATTCCAATTTATCCCAAAGATGTTCAGTGGGGTCGAGGTCAGGGCTCTGGGCAGGCCACTTGAGTTCTTCCACTACAACCTTAGCTAATCAGGTCTTAATGGAGCTCATTTTGTGCACAGGGGCATTTTTTATGCTAGAACATGTTTGGGCTCCTTAGTTCCAGTGAAAGGAACTTGTAATGCTACAGCATCTAAAGACGCCCTATACAGATGTGTGCTTCCAACTTTGTGGCAACAGTTTTGGGATGGCCCACATGGGTGTGATGATCAGGTGTCCACATACTAATCCATAATAGTGTATATAAGATAACACATGGAAATGAACAATAGTGAACAAGCTATTTAGTGGGGAAAATGAAAAGGAAACTTGCAATAATCAGGTTGCATAAGTGTGCACACCCTTTTATAGTGGGGCATGTGACTGTGCTCAGAATTAATCACATTCTAACTCATGTTGAAATATAATACTCATATACCTGTCATCAATGAAATGATTCTGATTAACCCCAAATAAAGAACAACTGTTTCTGTAGGATTTTCTTGACCTCTTCTTGGGTTCATCCATCTGCTGAAGCAATGGTCCACAAAAAGTTTACAGATGCATTTTGATGCATTTTTACAAAGTTTTGTCACACAAAATATTGACTTTGTTTAGTTTATTACTGTTTACTGCATTTTATAGTAGTTTTTATATGACATTTAAGACATTTACAACCTTATTATCCAGATGCCCTTATTTAATGTTTATAAAATTGACGAAATTGGCATCTTTTCTTAGAACATTTCTTTGCATGTGCCTAAAAAGTAGAGACAGACTGTCAGGGAAAGGGAAAGATAGACAGACATACAGAATGGGACAAATAGGCAGATCAGTATGCAGGCAGACAGACAGGTATACAGACATACAGACAGGCAGGCAGACAGCCAGGTACACAAACAGACTGACAGACAGGTACATAGGCAGACAGATAGGGGCAGAGACAGGTAGATAGAGACAAAGAAAGAATGGGACACACAGGCAAACAGATAGGTATACAGACAGACAGGTAATAGAATCTAGAGAACACTCTACTATATTTATCTAAAACACTTCAGAGTGATTTGTTCTGTGTAATAAAATTATCTAATCTATTATTCATTGCTCAAGGATGAAGGATTTTTAGACTTTTGAATAGTTTCAGAACATTTATTTGTTCATTCTGAATCTAAAGGTCGGTTTTTAATCTGTGTATAAGCAAAAACATGAGCTCATGTTGAGAAGCAGACAGACTTATCAGTCTTTAATGTAATCCTCTAATCCTTTTTTTAAACAAAGTTCATTTTCGCATGAAAATATTACAAACTTGTATTCACTTTTCATCAGAAAGCTTGTGGTGTTTAAACCTGTTCATAATCCTCTTACATTATTAATCACCTTCCTTTACATGCCGTTTCTCCTCAGATTTAGGCCTCCACAGGAAAACAGTAAGTCCAACAGTTTCCTTGCATGCAAATTCACTTTTGCACCATTGTTTGTAATTCCTACTGGTACCGGGATGATGGGTTTGTTTGATAATATACAGTGATTTGAAAAAATCTATTCAAGGAAGTTTTTAAAAAGTAAATCATTTGGATGCTTCATTAGGGGGCCAAGCACCAAAGGTACCGAATAGGCACCATATGGTTATTCTACCTTTTCTTATTCTTCTTCTACTGCTTCTTCTTCTTCTGACTAGGGTGTCTATGGCAGCCCATAAAACCATCTGGTAAAAAGTTGTGAAATTTGGCACACTGAGTAGGGAAGGTCTACACAAGATTCTACCAAATTTTGGTCAATTGTATTTATGGTCATAATTTTTGAACCATGGGTCCAAAATTTAAAAGGCATCCCTGGATTCTCTGGGTTAAGACAAGATCAATGCACCATATGAAGTCAGATTCCGCCTAATTAGATTTTTCCAGATTTTGTCAAAAACTATTTTTTTTGCTACTGCTCCTATAAATGTTGTCCAATCATCATCAAATTTGGCAAACATCATCTTCAGAGTAAATTTCACAAAGATAATCAAAAGAATTACTCCAAACAGGTTGTCCATAATAGGCGAACAAATCTGACAGCGAAGCCACCAAAGTGAGGCTATATCTGAGCAACAACTTTGCATGCTGACACAGAACTTGATAAGCATCTTCAGGACCATGACCTAAGGCTATGCAACAAATTTTGTGAAAGTGCCACCTACTGGTCAAAAGTTACAACAACATGCTAAAATGCTTACATCTAACTGCCATTTTTGTTATTTCTCCTACAAAATTTGTCCAGTCTTCACTACATTTGACTCATATCATCTTGAGACCTGAACAAAAGTTATCAAAGGAATTTTGATATTCAAAACCATTTTCCTGTAACATGCTTGCAAATGCAAAAAACAGGATGTGAGGGTGTATATCATCACAAAATTTTATAAGAATATTAAGGACCATGCCCTGAATGTCCCCAAGATGTTTTGTGAATGCACCACCTTGTTTTCAAGAACTATAATAACTTTCATTTTTTCCTTATATTGTTTGAAGAGTTTGCACTAAATTCACAGTTCTTTTTTCCTGTAATCCCCTGGAGTATGCTGAAGTAAACATACACCAACATCTGAAATTCAAGTGCACTTTGTCACTAGGTTTACTTTTAAACAGAACTGTGTACTGGTTGGCGCTGCACTGGGACTTACTGTGCCCATTGTCTGTCCCAGTAGTCATTGTACTGTCTTGTGATGTCTGCACATGTTTGCACTTATGCACTTCATGTATAAATTCATATAGTCTCTTGTAGTTCTGTATTGTTCTGTGTCATCTTATGTAGCACCTTGGTCCTGGAGAAACGTTGTTTCCTTTCACTATGTACTTGTACATGGCAGAAATGACAATAAACTCCAATTGAACTTGAACTTGAACTTGATACGAACATCATGTTGACTCAAATTAAATCCAATCAACACCAAATTTGGCATATATCTTATTTGGAGCATCCTGGACAAAAATTATCAAAAGAATGTTAATATTCCAAATAGTTTGCCATAATGTGCCAAAAAATCTGATGCCAAAGCTGCCAAACAGTATCTCAGAAACGACCTTGCACACCAACACAAATCTTGGTAGGCATCTTCAGGACCATGCCCTGAGGCTATACAACATATTTTGTGACAGTGCCACTTACTGGTTACAACGACATACTGAAAATACTTCCATTTAGGTGCCATTTTTGCTACTCCTCCTCCAAATTTTGTCCAATCTTAACCAAGTTTGGCTCACATCATCTTCAGACCTGTCTAAACAAAAATTATCAAAGGAACACTGATATTCAAAAGCTTTCTCCTATTATGAACTGGAAAATTAATGAAACTACTAATCACTCTTGACTCCCTTTGCTTACAGTTATGGCTCTGCTTTCCTGTGATTTCATGCAACACACATTGCAATGCAACAATTGTAGTGTGTCTGTGAATATGTGGCTCACTGTGCCTGGGTGCTTGGCCCCTGAAAATGCTTCGTGCAGCTTTAATTGTATATGTTGTTGCTTGATGGATGGTTATGCTGGATTATTGCCTTTAGTTGTGTGCTGCTTTGATGCTAATATGCCCCTGTGTACCAGCACTTGCATGTTCAGTACTAGAGGGTCGAGCAGGACGTCATGAACTGCTGTTCACAGTGACCCTGCAATGACCAATTTATCTTACACCATTATATTTCCACTCACGTGAGCAGCAAAAGCAAGCTGTCATTTCGTTTAGGTCAGAATATGCATATGTATAAAAGCACATGAATAAATGTATGAAAGGCGAGAGGTACGGAAACAGCAGGCCATGATTACACCAGGCCGTGTGGTCAGAGCAAAAGGGCAGCCTGATATGACACACTGTTATGTAAGAACATTATTTCTCATAATTGGTTCTGAGAGGAGCACAGATGGAGCACACTAAAATAGGTGAGAAAAAAAGACTAGAAAGGATAAACCAGAGAGAGAGAGAGAGAGAGAGAGAGAGAGAGAGAGCACAAAATCATCAAATTATAGTTAATTATCATTAACAAAGCAGTTAACCAGTTCTATTCACAATACAGTTCTAAGAGCCACACTTTACCAATCCCAAATAGGTTTTTCTTATTTGCCTGAACACATCTGTCCATTCAGAAGTTACTTTTTCAAAACAGTTCATACACAAGCCTAAACTAAAATTCAGAGGCNCATTTTGTTTGCAAAATGCTCTAACACTCACAAAAATTAAAAATAATATTATGCAACAAAACAAATATTTCTGTCAAAGACCACAAACTGTGCTCAAATAAATATATTCCTTCATTACACAATGGACAACAAAATACAAAATACATGTTCATATCAATATGAACTTTCATTTGTGCTGCATGCCTGTGCCATTTGTTGAAATTTACATAATCATAGTCAAAAAGGGCAAGCAAGCATATCACAGCAAGAACAGTATTCTTTTCTTCAAAGGTGATTTTACCAGAAATAACAAACCCTACTGGACTCTACATTTTTTTACTTATTTTTTTAAATGCTATCTTAAAATATTGTAAAAAAAAAAAAAATTCCAAGAAGGCTTTTTTCATTCATTTTCATTATGGTACAGTTCTTGAATTGCATTGTTTATGGTGTTACATAAACAAAGAACTAAGAAAGAATTTCAACCAAAATCAGAAATAATCGCATTTAGTCCATTCGTTCCTGATGATTAGGCCACAGCTTCTGATCTACATTGCATTTGATGTTTTCCATTACAATACATGAAAAACCTCTTTGCACGGCATATCCATCCCTTGCAGTCCTCTGCACCTACTGCCAGGCAACCAGCATTCATTGCCTCTAGGTGGGACGTCTGGGCATATGGTTGGTTATCTCCAAGCAGTGAAGAACTCCTCAATTGAATTCAGAAAAGGAGAATATGCAGGGAGGAATTGCATCATAGCAGGGGTGTGCTGCAAATCATTCATTCACGGAGCGAGCATTCATTCACTCATTAATTCATTCACAGGGCGAGAGTTGTCCCAAATGATAACATATAGGGTCATGTCAGGCCTCAACAGCCCTCCCTTTTCAGGTGGAACCAGTCTTTCATTCAGTGCATGCAGAAATATGATGAGGCTCTCTGTATTTTATGGGCCATCAGTTAGTATGTGGCAAAGGACACCATCATTGGAGATGGCAGCATACATGGTGATATTGGCACCCTTCTGCCATGGCCTCTCTTTACAAATATGTGCCTTTGGCCTCTTTGATCCAGGCCTGCAAATAGAAACTCAAAGGTGGCATCTTATATGAATTATTGTGCAAAGGTGTTTCACACAGGTGCACTGGAGAATCATTATTATTCGAGTAATTGCTATTATCTGTCAATAAAGGCTTTCCTTTTGTTTGACACTTAAAAATAAGGCAGATTTTTCAAGTTAAAAATTTAATTATGGAAATTAACTAGGTTCATGCTGGTGCCTGGGCAGCTCAGTTGGTAGAGCATGGGATGCTTGATCTCAGGATGTGTGTTTGCCACTGGGGGTGCACAGGCTAGTGCACTCTCAGTGCTGGTCCCAAGCCTGGTTAAATGGAGAGGGCTGTGTTAGGAAGGGCATTCAGTCTAAAATCTGTGCCCAATCACTATGCAGACAGTGGAAGGTGATCCACTGTGGTAACCCCTAACAGGATCAGCCAAAAGAACAACAACTAGGATCAATGAAGTCAAACTCCTCAGCTTTTATAGTAAAATAGCAAAAGCAAGACCAATACCACTTCCCTGTAAAATGTGGTGTTATGGTTTAAAAAGAGAAGATGGTAATGGAGGATGGAAACAGATTAAATATTCACCAGAACTCTATTCAAGGCTCTTGTTCCATTGATTTTACTGGAATGAACAGATTATAGTGTTATCTCAAAAGGCCCATACACTGGTACAGTTTATTTGATCTCTTTGTTCATCCCCATTTGTCCTGTTCCAAATGAAATCAATGGCTTTAATCCATTATTAGCCACAATGTCACTGTTTTATGTAAAATCAAATATGATTCAAATGAGCTTGCAAGAGCATGAGAATGTCCCTGTACTGGTTTGTACATAGACATCAAAGTCATGAGCTGTATAAACCATTGATTCCCCAAACCCATCATTTTTGTTGTTTTTAATTTCATTACAGATTAAAGTTGGTAACTGTTGCTGTCTTATGGAGAATATTGTGTTTGATGGTGTGTGTTGGTGTTGGATGGAGAATGATGTTGTTTGTTGGTGTTTGATGGAGAATGTTGGTGTGTGTTAGTGCTTAATGTAGAATTTCAATGTATGACTGTGTTTAAAAGAGAATGTTGTGTTTGATGGAGAATGTTGGTAACTATTGCTCTTTTATGCAGAATGTTGTGTTTGGTGTTGTGTCTTGATGTTGGATGGAGAATACTATTGTGTGTTGATGTTTGATAGTGTGTGTGCGGGTGTTTGATGGTGAGTGTTTGGTTGAGAATGCTGGTGTGTATTGGTGTTTGATAGATAAATGTTGGCGTTTGATGGATAGGTGTGTGTTGATTTTTATAGTAAGTGTTGGTGTTTAATAAGAATGTTGGTATGTGTCGGTGTTTCATGGAGAATGGTGTTTTGTGTTGGGCTTTGCTAAAGAATATTGGTGGAGAATGATGGTGTCTTTTGTTGTTTGAAGGTGTGTGTTGCCCTTTACTGAAGAATGTTGATGTGTGTTGGTGATGGGTATTTTTGCTTATGTGTTCCTTGTAAAATGTCAGTGTTAGATGATGTGTGTTGATTATTTATAGTATGTGTTGGTGTTTAATAGAGAATTTTGCTGTGTTTTTGTGTTTGATGGTGGGCATTGGTGTTTGATGGAGAATGTTGATCATTGAAAAAGCAATTAAATTTCGTTTCTTTGTTTTTTTGTAGTCTTTAAACAAGTCTTCAAACATCAAATTTAAATTCAACTGTCTCCATGTCATTATAATTTTTTTTTTTATTTCAGTTGTTCCACTTTTCTGGGCTGTTCTCATAAAGGTGAAACACTATCCATACCAATTTTAATACTGGAGCATTAAAAAACATCATCTTGCAGTAACTCTATAGATTGCAGTTAATTTAACTTGCATGAAGCGTAATCTACACTGTGAGTTGTGTGTGTTTCAGAGCATGCTAAGCAAAATGAATTCTGATGGAGTGATAGGGGAGGGATGGAAAAAAATGCCTGGACTTGCAGCTTCTCTGCGGTGGTAAAACTGGTGAATCAGCAATTCACTGAGTTAGAGGATGGGCAGTTGATGAAGGAATGAAAGAAAGCAAGGAGGAGAATGGAGAAAAGCAAGTGTAGTGTGACAGAGGCAAATGATGTATTTCTGCCAAGTTTTCAATCATCAAGTTATGTTAAAGGATGTATCAGTGTGACAAAATGTTGGTATGACAGTGTATCAGTATAAGAGTGCATCAGTATGACAGTGTATCACTGTTACAGTGTATCAGTGTGACACTATACTGGTGTGTAAGTGCATCCATGTAGCAGTGTATAGCAATGTGAAGGAGTATTTTTGTGACAGTTTATTGGTGTAACAGTGTATCAATCAGTCTAACAGTATATTGTTGTGACAGTGTATCAATGTGATAGTGTATCAGTATAACTGTATCAGTGGGACAGTGTATCAGTGTATCAGATTCTAGATTCAGTAGGGGTTAAATAGAACATAATATGACCCACTTATAATGGTGGACACACTCTTGATTGAATAGTTTAAATAAAACATTCAGATTAAATATAGTTATAAAAAATAGTTATAAAACCCCAGTCTGAAGCTATCTCATTACCTCATCTCATCGAAAATGTGTCTTAGTTATATACTGTATGTGCTTCACCACACTATCATATAAAAAGTACATTCAAACTTCTGTACATACTAGCTACTGTACAGAGTTACCAATAATCTCAGAGTTATCAGCCTTGACTGGATCACTGTCTGACCCCACATAACTTGATCAGTTGATTGAATGCTAGATAATCTAGATATTTGGGCCACTTTAGAAACAATTTGGGAGAAAACAACTAGCACCTTGGTATAAGGATGACAGATACACCTGATAGCAGACCATTTGAAAATTAGAATGTAAATGATGCCAAGCTAAATTGGTAGTATTCCACATTGCATGGAACTGAAGTGAAGTGAAGTGAAGTGAAGTGAAGTGAAGTGAAGTGAAGTGAAGTGACTTTGTGGCCAAGTATGGTGACCCNCTCAGTCGTGGTATTGAAGGTGGCAGAGAGCGCTGGTCATTCACTCCCCCCACCTACAATCCCTGCCGGACCCAAGAGGGAAAGGAGAAGGAAGGAGAGCCTCCTGAGCTATAGAAAGGCTCTTAGCATACCTTAGATCAGCATACCTCTCCACCTTAATAAAAGATAAAAATAATTGTTGGTTCTTATTTAATACTGTAGCAAAATTAACTTGAAATAGGACCATGCATACACACCATCAGTATGTAGTAGTGATGACTACATCATCAGATCAATGATTAGAAAGCTTTACTCCTTTTCAAAAGACCTAACTAATTTCACTAATCAGGAATCGTGCCCAGTCATCCTGGTTGTCAGCACACAAGAATCAGCCAATGTCCTGGTTAGCTCTTTCCACTTGCCTGTTGGCTTTGAGGTGGTACTTGGAAGATAGGCTGACAGAGACCCCCAATTTCTCCATGAATCGTCCCATACTCGGGGCATGAATTGGACTCCCTGCCCTCTGGGATGCCAAAGTGTCAGAACACAAGGGTAAAGATGATTTCTGCAATCTCAAGGGGGGAAGGAAGTCCCAGGCGAAGGGACTTGAAAACTATTATTATTATACTATTATATTACTACTATTGCCATAATGACCGTGTTGTTATTAGGCATGGGGAGGTCAGTGAGGAAGTCAATGGCTGTATGTGACCATGGTCACTGTGGAATGGGCAAAGGGAGTCACATACCCACGGGCAGGGTTTGGGGTACTTTGGTGAGAGTTCAGTATTTTAGCTGACTTAATGTACTCTGGGATCTTGTGGTCTGTGAAAATGGTGAATGGAGGGGGCCCCCCTTCAGCCTGTGGTGCCATTCTTCCAGGGATACTTTCACTGGTAGGTGTTCCATGTTGTCAATATCATAGTTGAGTTCGGCTAGGGAGATCCTCTTTGAAAAGAAGGCAACGGGGTAGAGTTTGGGCTTCTCTCCAAACATCTGTGATATAAAAGGGCCCGAAGGTTTGCTGAAGGGTTCCACTGCAGCTTTTTGGGTCCCTTCTTGAGCAGGGACATAGGGGTGTGGGGATGGTGCTAAAACCCCTTGATGAACTTTGTGAATCTTTGCAGCTCCTTAACAGTAGAGGGAATAGTTGGTGATGACTGTGACCTTGTCTTGGCCCATGAACACACCTTATGAGATATCCAAGGAAAGAGATTTGTGACACATGAAATTTGCACTTCTTCTTCTTCAACTTTTGGACATGGTGGATGTGTGCCTCTTTGTTTGGGGAGTAGATCAAGATGTCATCAATATACTTTAGAACAAACATGCCCAGCATGTCACAAAGAACATCATTAATCAGGCACTGAAAGACTGATGGCACTGAAGATAGCCCATATGGCATCATGCACACAAACAGAACCTTGAGACAATGGACAGATAATGTAATGACCAGGGTGTGATTTTTCTTCCTGTCCAAGAGATCTGAGGAGCCAGGCAAATTCCAGCACTATGGGGTACATTGTCATGACAGTGATGAGGAGAGAGATTTGCTCTTTGGGCAGGTCACTGAGTGTGAGTGTGAAGGGCTTGGTGCAGTGAGTGATAGATCCAACACTCTTCCCCATGGGGCCTCCAACCAGGGCCTGGATGTTCAGGGGAGTTGCAGTGAAGGCAGCTGAAGTTTCTTATTGAGGGCCTGGTCAATGAAATTTCCAGCAGAACTGATCAGGGCTGATACAGTAAACAGACCCTCTGAGTGCCTTATCTGAATTGGTATGTGTAGCAAATGTACAGGTCTGCATGGATATGAGAAAGCAGGAGGCAGGCTTGGGATCAGCTCAGAGGCATTTTATTCTCCAATTTTTTCACTTTCACTTTCAGTGGTTTATTTTATTTGCACGCACACATGCACACACCTAGCTCAGTACTGGATAGCTCTCTCGCTCAAGGCACTCAACTCTCTCCTTTTTATCCTCACCCAAGCTCACTGCAACACAGAACACTCATTAGTGGAATTCCTTGCAGGTTTGCATTCCTTACTATTCACCTTCTCCAGCTCTGCCCTCCATTCACAAACCGGCCCTCAACCACGCCCCAGCTTCCACAGTATTACAAAGTTTTGTGGAAAAGAATCTTGGAGGCACTCACCATGGGAGAGCAAGACATGGAGGAAGCTAGCTCATGGCTGTGCTGTGAAACCTTGATGGGCAGTTTGGAGGAGCGGTATGCCATTTGGTGCTTGGTGCTGCCACAATAGTAGCATAGGAATGGGTGGAGAGAGGTGTTGGGAGTTCTGTGTGATAGAAAAATATCAGCGAGAATCAAGGGGAAGCTGTACAAGACAGTGGTGAGACCGGCCATGCTGTATGGTTTAGAGACAGTGTCACTGAGGAAGAGACAGGAGTCAGAGNAGCTAGAGGTAGCAGAGCTGAAGATGTTGAGGTTCTCTTTGGGAGTGACAAGGTTGGACAGGATTAGAAATGAGTACCTCAGAAGGAAAGCTCATGTTGGACATTTGGGGGACAAAGTTAGGGAGGCCAGATTAAGATGGTTTAGACATGTTCAGAGGAGGGAGAGTGAGTATTTCCTGTAGTGAGAGCAGGGAGCAGGTGGAGGAAAACCTGGAGAGGTGGAGGGTTGCGCTGGAGAGGAGAGGTATGAAAGTCAGTCATAGTAAGTGTGAATGAAAGGGAGGGAAGTGGAACAGTAAGATTACAGGGTGAAGAGGTGAAGAAGGTTCAGGAGTTTAAGTAC
>CM074970.1:3985840-3996387 GCA_037577455.1 Pangasius macronema
CAAATTGCTATTATAAAAACTTAAGCAGCAACTTTTCCAATTTCCAATATTTGTGTCATTCTCAAAACTTTTGGCCATGACTGTAGAGTATGAACTTTGTGGAGCTCAGGTTTGGGGTAAGGAGTCTCTCTGCAATCTCCTTGCCCTCAGGAGAGTGATCAAACACCCAAAACACAAAAAGCTTGCACAAAAGGTACAAAAAAGCTGTATTAAGAAAGCTTGCAACAAATCCAATACATTAAGCAAAATCATAAACAGGAAATAGAATTTCAGCTAAGGCTTGATATTGACTGGTTACAAAGACTCAGATCATATACGTCACAGTGATGTGGTGGTGAGGAAGTCCTTAAATACTGTGTCTGTGACTGTGTACAGTGGAGGTGATCAATATTAACAGTGTATCAGTGTGACAGCATTTTGGTTTGACAGTTGTGGTGGTGTGTGGAGCCTAAGCGAGGCTGCGACAGCCAATGTGAAAGGGAAAGGAATTAAAGATAGACTGGAACCGGATATAAGAAGCAAACTCCAGGAGATAACTCTGAGGTGAATAAAGAGCTGAGGTGTTTGTAAGAGGAGTGAGAATAAAAAAGAATGAGTGAAAAAGAAATGGAAGTCGTGAAAGGTGCATGAGGCCAAGCAGATAAAAAGAGAAAAGAAAAGCAAGAGGAGGAAAAGAAAGTGAGAAGCTGAGAAGAAATGAAAAGAAAGAAGGCTAAGAAGCAAAGTGGTGAAGCAAAGCGGGGGAGCTGGATAAAAGAAAACAGGAAGAGGGAGGTTTATGGGAGAGAGAGAGGAAGCAGGTGACTTGGGAGAAGGAACAGATACCGCTTCATCAGCAGACCCACGCTGTGTTCAGGCTGGTGCGGATGCTGGAGCAAGTAAAGGTCTTGTGTGCTGTACTTCGGCCGCCGACTACAGAAGCGTTTCTGGTCTCCATGCTGAAGAGTGCAGTCCGGTCCAAGTATTTCAAGCTACACATACACTGCACAGTCACACATACTCCCTTGGCACGTGGAGTCATTTACACTCACCCTCATCCTCTGAGTGAGCATCTGCTTTTGTTTATTTTTTTAATTTTATGAATTCAGTTCATACCAAGTTGTAGTAATCCTTCCTTGTTTCTTCTTTTTTTGTTTGTTTTGCAGGTTTGTGAGAAATGGACTCTTGAATCTGCAATGACAAAAAAGGAGCAGGCACCGAGCAACTCCAGCAGCAGCTATTGAATGCATTTACATTAAAGAAGAACTGTTAATTTTGAAAATACAATTTAAGCAAAAAATTCATTCCTTTGGGTGCATTTATTAAGGAGCAAATATGCTTTTTCTTAGTAAATATATATTTTTTAGTATTATTGGCTTTTAATATGTTTAGCTTATTCATTTTGCTGTAACCGGCTTTTTGAGCTATTCCGGGCTAAAAAGTTTATTTTTGACAGGCATATCATGTCTGGTGCCCAAATATTATTATACAACTCATATTTAATTTAAATTAATTAAGTTGGAGGGGGCACCACCGTTACAGTGTATTGGTGTAACAATGTATCAGTGTGACACGGTATCTGTGTAACAGCATGTTGGTGTATCAGTGTGACAGTATATCCATGTAACAGAGTATCAGTATGACAGCAATATTGGTGTGACAGTGTATTACTGTAGCATTGTATCAGTGTGACAGCATATTGGTGTAAGTGTATCACTGTATTAGTGCATTGGTCTGACAGTGTATCAGTATGACATGGTATCAGTTTGAGATTATATCACTGTGACAGGGTATTGGAGTTAAAAGTGTATATAAGTGTACTGTGACAGTACTGATAGTTAATAGTTGTTGATAAGATTGATAGTTCTCAGGTGAAAAAAATTATTATTTTTTTAAAAAATTTTAAACCTAGTAAATGTTGACTCAGTTTAAAATGTGAGAATTATATTTATATTTACTTTTACTCTTTGATCCCAAGGCCCTCCTGGATAATAACCTTTTACATTTTGCAGGAACAAAAGAACACATGTGGTATATGAAACTTTATAGATAGAAGAAAGCAGGACAAGCAGTCAGAGATGTCTTCATTTCAGTTTCAGATGTCTTCACATTCTGTTTCACCTCCAGTAGTAACTTTTAAACAATGTATTATTGTGATATTTCCTTTTTAGTCTTTTTAACCATTTTTTTGTCACCTTGATCAATGTGATTGCAGGTTGATGAACAAAACTAAACAAAGTCACTGAGTACTTATTCCAAGTGATAAACTGAAATCCTGACTTTTTAAGTCTCTATTTTTAATACGAACACTTCTTGATACAAGATATTCAGCTTCTTTGGTTGATCTTGAAACTGAATCAATTTGAAACTGAAACAAATGGATTTAAATGATTGACAGAATTGTTTTTTTCATTTATGTTTTTATGAAGCAATGCCTGCAGTATGAAAATGAGTGGCATGACTGACAATCATTGTGAACATTGTTGCAGTGTTATTGTAGCTCAGTGGGGGGTTGCAGGTTTATGGGATAGATTATTTGTCCTGTCAAAAAGAATGATGTAGACAAAATACAAATGGGAATAAAATAAACCACAAACACAGAAGAGCATGTGTCTATGACAGACAAAATAAAAGAAAAAATATAAGGTGTTGCACTTCTCAACTACATCAGGAAAAAAGAAAGAATAGTAGGAATTAATAATTAAAATAAAATCAGTATCACAGTGTATAAAATATTCACACTTGCAACATTAGAGCATTTTAGACAGAAAATCATAAACTGTGTCCAGATATACAATAAGTTTGTTTGTTTGTCTGATGTCAGAAATGTGGACACCCTGGGTTAGAGAAACCCTAGCTATGACCTCCCTGTTTGGTTCATGAATCAATGCTTTCTTCACTTTCTCCTAATGCTCTGATTGGTTAGAGAACAATGCTTTGCTGATGCTCTGGATGGTTAGAGAAACCCTCATTGTCAATCCTCCAATTAGTTAGAAAAATCCACTGTGCCGAGATTCTGATTGGTTAGAAAAACTAACCAAACCGACTCCATGATTGCTTAGAGAAACCCTTATTGTCAATGTCCTGACTGGTAAGAGAAGCCCGTCCTGTTGAAGATTTGTATTGATAGAGAAACCCTCTGTTGACCCATTGATTTGTCAGAGAATCCCACCCTGGTGATTCTTGATTGGTTAAAGAAACACTCATTGATGATCTGATCAGTTAGAGAAACCCTCACTGTTGATGCCCTAATTTGTTAGAGAGACCGACTTTATTTATGCTCTGATTACGTCAAGAAACCTTCACCGTTAATGCCCTAATTGGTTAGAGAAACCGACTTTGTTTATGCTCTGATTACTTCAAGAAACCTTCATTGTCAATGCCCTGATTGGTTAGAGAAATCTCATCAACCGGATTGGTTAGAGAAAGGCAACGTGATGATAACCTGATTGGTTAAAGACACTTACTGTCAATTTTGTCAAATTTTTTGTGATTGACCCACTCTGCCTATGCTCTGATTAGTTAGAAAAACCTGTTTTGCTGATGGCCAAGAGTTTATCTAACCAAATCATGATTCTTTAACAAACCATGAGCTGTTGATGTTCTGATTGTTTAGAGAAACCCTCAATGTTGACAACATGATAGAGTAGAGAAACCCTCATTGTCAACACCCTGACTGATCAGAAAATTCCACCCTGAAGGCACCCTAATTGGTTAGAGAAACTCTCACTGTTGATGTTTGGATCTGGTAAAGAAACCCTTGTTGTCAATGCTCTGAATGGTTAGGCAAACCATTGCTGATGCTCTGATATGTTAAGAAATTCTTCCCTCTCCAGCTTCCTGAACAGAGGGTTTGGACTGTACTGTAATGTGGGTGACATTTTTTCATACTTGTGGTTTGGATTAGTTAAACATGTGTCTGACTGGGTTTTTTATCAACTCTTTTTTTTTAAGTTTCCAGAAAGTTCATTATTATCTATAGGTCATAACAGAGCCTCTGTGGTCATGTTTCTCTTCTAAGATCGTTTTTTAATTAGACCAGATATGTTCATTAATCAGCTAAAATTTCCCAACAACCATGAACTCTCAAAAAGCTGCCATGCCATCAGAACCAGCAGCTTATCTTTTGGACCTTATCTCCTAATTGGGTGTCGAGGGATGCTCTGTTTTGTTCCAGCAGCAGCATACATGGGGGTTTTTTTAATTGGTTTGTTTTGAGCGTTACACCCTGATGATGCCAAATCCCAAATAATAAGCACTTCAGACATCTATCCCTGGAGAAAACTACATGGATGTCTCTGGAACTTGTTGACTTTTATCCTGAGAGCAGAGTTAAGCGTCTTTGTCCATGCCCTCCACCCTGAGGGAGTGAAGCAAGGGAAGGAGCTTAGGAAAGGCAGGAGGTTGTAAGCCCTAATTCTGGTTTGCTTGAATGGTCACTTCTTAGGGAGGAAATGAGAGCTCATGTCCACCATGTTTTTAACAAAGCAGATCTAGTTCAGAAGAGGGTCTTTGTCAACTACTGTTTTTATATGTTATCACTCTTTTAACATAACTTTGGATTCATTAGTGTATAAGTAATAAAGCAAGTAACAAGTACAAATAATTAATAATTTCTTTAGAATTTCTTAAGAACCTTCCTCATCACACATTTTGGCTGTGCTCACATTACTCAATTCATGAGTTTTAGTTTGACTAAACCAAAACTTTCATTGTTAACTGATGGTTAAAACAAACTAACACCAAAGTTATTAGGGCTTTCAAGTAAAATTAAAACAGTCTGATTGATTTATATCTAATAAACACCCTCATGACAATTTTGTTCATTTTTTCATATATATTACATATTAAATATTTAAAATTTCTAATTAACTTTCAGAAAGAAATGTCATTTTGTACCAACATTAACACTAATTTCAAACATTTAAAAAAATTTGTTCTCAGAAAAATTTTAAACAATATTTTTAGAGGTCATTGTTTCTGTCTCACCAAGATTCCTTATACAGTAGTTGAATAACATCAATATGGAGCTGGGCAATAATTAAAATTTTATTGATGTTATTTCTATAAATGTAATAGGTAATAAGAGTTGTTGTAGCTGCTTTGTTGGTTCCAGCAGCCAAAGCAACTTCAAGAATCAGAAACAATTGCAGCTGGTTAAATGCATAAAACCAATGAAACAGTGAGGAAGTGGGGTTTACCATCCCTTTGCTTAAGTAAAAAGCAGTGTTCTGAGAAATGAAAGAGTTTAATTTCTGATTTCTAAGAGGTTCTGATTGAATTTGCTCTGTTTTGCAGGGTTTCTCTGCGTTTTACGGATGATCACTTCTAAAGACAAACAGGAAATTAATCTCTACATATGCACTATGATGTTGTGTGTTCATTTACATCTCAATCACAGACAGAAGGCTGAGACTGATACATTTATAAGACAAAAATAAAATACACGCAGTTTCTTTTGCACATTCTTACATACTTATGTACTTATTTAATGACCCTTAACCTTTGAAATTTTCTAGATTAACATTGATTGTTTATCATAAAAAACACTTTTTTTTGCCAAATGCCTGGTATATTTTTTTCATTTACAAATTCATCCATTAATCTAACTGTTTTTAACTCTGTCTTTTAAATCTAACTGTTTTTAAAGTTTAATTTAAGCAGAGAATGGCCTCCGACAAAAGGATTGTGGCAGTGGGGGCATGGTCGAGCGTCAGCCGCAGACAGACAGGAGCTGGGTTTGAACCAGCAGGTAACGTGTGATGAATCTCACCTGTGTATGATTACAGCAGGGCCGGCGGCATGAGGGGGCAGCGCCCCCTCACCAGGACTATCCCTCCACTTCAGTCAAGATGAATGAGAAAAGGGATTTTAATGCTGAAATAATCTTTTTTAAAAAATCACATTTGCCAAATGCATTGGCTTTTTATTGTGAATATTAGGCTTAATTAGCTATATTTTAGTTAAGGCCAGTCTGTTGCGCAAAGCCACATTTTGATTGGTTGTCTGATTAAGCGTGCTCCCACACAATAGCCTACATTACGTTACTTTAGGTCACGTTACGTTAAACTTTCGGCAATGCAAAAAGCACAAGCATGCGTTGTTCTTCTTCCGGTTCCTTCCTTTATGGGTTGCCACAGCAGATCATTGGTCTGCATATTTGATTTAGCACAGTTTTTATGCCCTGACGCAACCGTCCTTGGTACCAGCACTGGGAGTGTACTGTCTTGCGCAACCCCAGCGGCTGGGGTTGGTTCCCTGGCCAGGAATCAAATCCAGGCCACAGCAATGAGAGCGTCAAGGCCTAACCACTAGTCCTCCAGAGACCTAAAAGCACAAAAGTCCGTACATTACACAAATTCAAGTTTGCATTGCATTACATTGTTTCAACATGGACACTCAGAAATTGATTAAAAAGAAAGAACCTACAACAGCTGCTACTACCTCTGGTCCTGAGCTCCAAACAAGCCTTCTGGACAACGCGTGCCCATCGCTCGAAATCACAATTTTATGCATCTGATAAATGGGTCACAATGAATGTGTGTGTTATAGTAAAGCAGGTACAATTAATTGCTTTTGGTGGGGCAGTGTCATGGTAACTTGTCTGTATTCACAGTAAAACTGCTGAAATCTGGTGGTTTAAGACGTACTTCTACCTATTATGGCAATCAACGAGTCGAATTTTCAAGTCTAGGCTATTTTGCTTTTCATTTTATGTAGTAAGATTGTGTAATGCTCTGCCACCTGTATGTTGCTCTGTAGCTTTTATTTTCATGTTGTGGTAGCAACATATTTGTTTATGGCCCGACACATAATTTTTTTTTTCTAGCTGGAAATATGTTGCATTATGTTATCACCCTGTTGCAAATTCTATGGGTTCGGGCAGAAATGAGGAAGCAGTGGACCGGATCTGACACCCCCTTTTTAGTGAGATCAGTCAGCGGACTGGTGACATCTGAATAATTAGGCACAAACCTACAATAACAGCCAGCCAGCCCCAGAAACTGTCTCACCTCCTTTTTGGTCTTGGGTCTCGGGCAGGCCGCAATCGCTGCTGTCTTATCAATTTCATTTCTGCCTGAACCTGTAGGATTTGCGACACTGGTGCCAAAATCCGGGAATTGAGGAAGCAGGAGGCAGGCTTGGGAGCAAGCTTCGGAGGCTTTGTATTTTCCAATTTCACTTCCGCTTTTAGAGGTTTATTTCACTCGCGTGTGCACACACTCTGTGCTGGATTGACCTCTCTCTCTCTCTCTCGAGGTGCTCATCTCTCTCCTTTTTATCCTCACCCCAGCTCACTCCAACACAGAACATTCGCTGGTAGAATTCCCCACAGGTGTGATTCCTTACCACTCACCTTCTTTGGCTCCGCCCTCCATTCACAAACTGGTACTCGACCACGCCTCCGCTTCCACACACCCCTTTCCCGTATTTCAAACACTCCCTCTTCAGTACTCCGCTGGCACTGGCTCTGGATTACGGCCAGTCTGCTTATATGTGTTTCTTTGTGCTTTCAGTGGCTGCTGGGGGCAGAGAGAGAGGGAGAGAGAGACAGACAGACAGACAGAGCTGGTAGAGCCTGCTACACACACACATACACACACTCTGTGAGCTAGTGACGGCCCCTTTTCAGTTGGTTATTTCGGATTATATTTATATTAAAAATTACAAAATTAGGCACAGAACAAAAAATATGCATTCAGATCATGAAGAAAATCATCTACTTACAAACACAAATGGTAAAAGTTTTGATTTCCTTCAAGAAATAATTAATCTGGAACATTTGTTGTGTTTTTCTGGTGATAATTGGCTATTAAAAAAGATTCTAGCAGTTTCTGTAATAGAAGTGTCCTTTTTTAACTTGTTAGACAGTGAGAACATGAAACCCACCATGGTCATGTTATCAGCAAACTTGATGATGTGATTCGTCTCTCTGTGCATTGCTTCACAGTCGTGAGTCAGCAGAGTGAACAGCAATGGACTGAGCACACAGCCCTGAGCCCTGAGTGCTGAGCTGAAGTCTATGAACAGCATCCGAACATATATATCCTTTTATCCTTTTTTGTCCAGGTGAGTGAGGGCCAGATGAAGGGTGGTGGTGATGGCGTCATCTGTTGAGTGGTTGAGATGATACCTGAACCACAGGTGGCCCAGTGAAGGGAGCAGCAGGGTCTTGATGTGCCTCATGACGAGCCTCTCAAAGCACTTCATGATGATGATGGGTTTGAACGGGATGGTAGTTGTTGAGGCAGGATGCTGAAGACTTCTTCAGCATGGGGATGATGGTGATGGCCTTGAATCATGTTGGAACAACTGTGCTGCTCAGGGAGATGTTGAAGATGTCAGTGAGAACCAGTTGGTCTGCACATCCTCTGAGCACTCTGAGAGGAATGTTTTCTGGTCCAGCAGCCTTCCATGGGTTGACTCTGTGTAGAGTTTTCCTCACATCACCTGTAGTTAGACGCAGTACCGGGTCACTGGGAGGAGGGGTGGTCTTCCTCCCTGTCATTTCATTCACCACCTCAAACCGAGCATAGAAGTTGTTCAGCATCACTGTAGTTGGCGATGGCCTGGGTGCCCTACCACATGTGCCACTGTCTTTGAAGTGGCTGTAGATTCTTTGGGCATGTGCCTCTTTAATGGCCTGGGGCAGTTTGTCCCTTGCTGTTCTTAGGGCTGTTCTTCACCTGGAGAGAGTGGAGCATGTAATGATGGCCTTGGAGACAGTGACATCATCAATGTGCGTGCTGATGTAGCTGGTCACTGATGCTGTGCATTCCTCCAAGTTGGTGCAGTTGCCATCGGTTGCAGCTTCCTTGAACATGTGCCAGTCAGTGTGCTTGAAATAGTCCTGAAGAGAATAGATGGCATCTACTGGGCATCTGAGGAGCATTCTGTATGCTAGGATTAGCGTAATAAAGAGATGTGGTCTGAGTAGCCGAGGTGGGGGCGGGGCTCCTTCTGGTATGCGCGGTGGATGTTTGTGTAAACAAGATCCAGCACGTTCGCCCCCTCATTGCAAAGTCCATATGCTGATAGAATTTAAGGAGCACTGACAAGTTTTGCATGGTTGAAATCTCTAGTGACAATAAACAGTCTGTCAGGGTGTGCATTCTGCAGTTCACTAATAGACCCATACAGTTCACAGAGCACCTCCTTAGCATTAGTGCTGGGGGGAACGTACACTCAGACTATAAGGACAGTGGGGAATTCCCATGGTAAATAAAATGGTCACACACTCAACCAGCAATGAGCAGTAACTAGAAACTAGCGCCAAGTTCTTGCACCATTCTATGTTGATGTAAACACACAAGCTCCCATCATGAGCCTTACCGCACAGAGCTGCATTTCTGTCGGCATGAAATGAGGTGAGCCCGTCTAGCTGAATGTCAACACGTCAACCATGAGGCAGAGGGGCTACAACAGCATAAGGCCGCATCAAGTTCCACTCCTGGAAGCCAAGAACAGGAATCTGAAACAATCAAAAACCAGACATTCATACTGATAAATGAAGTCCTCCAAAAGCTGCCTGATCACAGTTCAGCTAAAGGCCTAAGGCCTATGGCTGCAGCACCACTGGACACTACCATTCTGAACACCAAACCATGGATCCCCGGAGTGGCACACAAAGAAAGCAGAGAGACATTGCTGAACAGAGGGATGAGCAGCTCAGAGACTGCTCAGAATGTCCGTACCATACTCCCAGCAATCAACTAAAATAACAGGCATGCCAAAAGTGATGAGATACTGTACTGTATCTACAGAGAGCTGGTGCAATAGCATAACATATAGATCAAGGCAAGGGAAATTCCACTGCTTACGCTTGAGTCTGAAACTGGCAACCAGCACGATCCACAATAATAAAACATAAAACAGGAGACAAATTCAAAAACAAACAACAAACAAACAAAAATAAAATGAAAAAAAGAAAAAAAAGCTCTTAAGAGAAGTGTTAGCAAAAACATGTACAATATGAAATGGACAATCTCAACTAGAAATGAAAAAAAATGTTTGTATCTTTATTGAATGCTTTTTTATTCATTATTTTTTGAAAAGTTGAGTCTGTGGTACAATGCACACTGGATAATTTCACATCATAATGCATCTACAGCCTTTTTATCAAATGAACTTCACAAGTGGCTGCAGTAATAGAATCATCCTTAAGACTGTGAGTGGAATTCAACTAAGGGGAAGTGGATGGGTGGATGTGCATGTTAAGGATGCAGTATTAGAACAGTCAGTAGACAATGAGGGTTGGAGCGTTGTCTAATGAGGAGGGTTGGTTATCTGGATGAACAATTCTAGCTTTAAAGGGGTTCTGTATGGAACACTTCCTGGATGGGAAATCTTTAGTTGTAGGGTTCTGCATAGAATCTTTAGCTGTTTTCCAGAGGGATGAGCCAAATAACCCATAGATGGTCCTAAGTGTTTTTTTTTTTTCATAGAGTAAAATAGGAAAATATCGGCAAGAATGAAGGGGAAGGTGTACAAGACAGTGGTTAGACCGGCCATGCTGTATGGTTTAGAGACAGTGGCGCTGAGGAAGAGACAGGAGTCAGAGCTAGAGG